>OU015768.1:16977410-17002795 GCA_907173295.1 Fagus sylvatica | reverse complement strand
CGGTACTCACCCAAAGACGGTCTCTAAGACGGTCGACTTCCTCGTCGTCAACTGTCCCTCAGCGTACAACGCAATAATCGGACGACCAACCCTCAACCGACTCCGAGCCGTGACCTCCACATACCATCTCCTCCTCAAATTTCCCACTGAACACGGAATAGGGGAAGTCAGAGGAGATCAAGTAGCAGCCAGAGAGTGCTACCTTGCCTCTCTCGGATCAGGAGGACAGAATCAGACGATGACCATAGAAGAGCAAAAGATTCTAGTGAAGCCTTCTGGAGAACTGGACACCATCGAGCTAGAAGATGGACGTCCAGAGAGGACGACCAAAGTTGGAGCTGACCTCCCCCCAAAAATGAAAGAATCACTCGTCCAATTCCTGAAAGAGAACAAGGATGTTTTCGCATGGAGTCACGAAGACATGCCAGGTATCAACCCTTCCATCATTTCACATAAATTGAATGTTGACCCCTCTCTCCGCCCAATAAAACAGAAACGAAGAGTCTTCGCACCAGAACGGAACAATGCCATCATGGAAGAGGTGGACAAACTCCTGACGGCGAACTTCATCAGGGAAGTATTCTACCCCGACTGGCTTGCCAACGTAGTCATGGTGAAGAAAAGTACCGGGAAGTGGCGAATGTGTGTCGACTTCACCGACCTAAACAAAGCATGTCCTAAAGATAGCTTCCCTCTCCCAAGAATAGACCAGCTAGTCGACTCGACAGCTGGTCATAAACTACTAACGTTTATGGATGCATTTTCAGGTTACAACCAAATAGTGATGGACGAGAGCGACCAAGAGAAGACGTCCTTCATCACCAGCAGAGGGCTCTTCTGCTACAAAGTGATGCCATTCGGACTGAAGAACGCCGGAGCCACCTATCAACGACTGATGAACAGAATGTTCCACGACCAAATTGGCCGAAATGTCGAAGTTTACGTCAACGATATGTTAGTGAAGTCCAAGGAGGAAGATGTCCACCTGGACGACCTCAGAGAGACCTTCCAAACACTCCGCAAATACCAGATGAAGCTGAACCCAAGTAAGTGTGCATTTGGTGTTTACTCAGGTAAGTTTCTTGGTTTTATGGTTTCGCAGAGAGGCATAGAAGCAAACCCAGACAAGATCAAGGCGATCTTAGAAATGCAGCCACCGAAGAGCACCAAAGAAGTCCAAAGACTGACGGGAAGAGTAGCTGCACTAAACCGGTTCATGTCCCGATCCACAGACAAATGCCTTACCCTTCTTCAAAACGTTGAAAAAGGCGTTCGAGTGGACTGACGAATGCCAGCAAGCGTTTGAAGAGCTCAAGAGGTACCTGACAGAACCACCCTTGCTTAGCCCGTCTAAACAAGGCGAAGAACTCTACCTCTACCTGGCTGTTTCACCAACTGCCGTCAGCTCCGCACTAATCCGAGAAGAAGAAAGACGACAGTTGCCCGTCTATTACACAAGTAGAGCGCTCAGGGGGGCCGAGGAAAGATATCCGCCTATGGAAAAGCTAGCATTCGCCCTAGTGACGGCAGCGAGAAAACTCCGCCCGTACTTCCAAGCCCACACGATAATATTGCTCACTAACCACCCACTGCGAAAAGCGATGAACAAGCCCGACGCAGCCGGGCGACTCATCCAGTGGTCAATTGAACTTAGTGAGTTCGACATCGACTACCGACCACGAACTGCGATCAAGGCTCAAGCCCTGGCAGACTTCATAGCAGAATTCACCTCGAAAGATGACGAGCCAACTGAAGACGTCGAACAGACATCGAAATGGACAATAAACATAGATGGATCATCGACAAAGGACTCAGGCGGAATCGGTGTGGTCTTAAAATCACCAGAAGGTGATACCATCAAACAAGCTGTGCGGCTCCAGTACCCAACCACCAACAACGAGGCTGAGTATGAAGCCCTCTTGACAGGACTCGAAATGGCAAAGGCACTGGGGGCAACAGAACTAGATGTGCTTAGCGACTCCCAGCTTCGTCGTGGGGCAAGTAAACGGAGATTACGAGGCAAAGGAAGGACGCATGCAACGTTACTTGCACCAGGCCCGGCATCGAATAAGCCAATTCCGAGAGGTAAAGCTCAGTCGCATACCAAGAGAACAAAACACAGAAGCTGACCAGCTAGCAAAATCTGCTTCATCGTCAACAGCCGACGACCAGATCAAAGTCGTCCAGCAATCAAGCCTGCAGGCAACAGAGATGAACCCCGTTCACGTTGAAACCTCCTGGATGACACCAATAATCTCATACTTACAGAGAGGGACACTACCAGGCAACCGACACGAAGCCAGACGATTAAAGGTACGCGCCTCACGTTTTCTCATGTTGCAGGGAACATTGTACAAGAGAAGTTTCTCCCTCCCCTACCTCAGATGCCTGGCACCGGACGAGGCCAGTTACGTCATGAGAGAGATACACGAAGGAATTTGCGGCGACCACTCAGGTGCACGGGCTTTACAAAGGAAGATCGTCAGAGCAGGCTACTACTGGCCGTCCATGAAAGCTGACGCCTGCAAATTCGTCCAAAGCTGCGATAAGTGCCAACGGTTCGCCAATCTCCTGCACTCGCCTCCGGTAGAGCTGGTACCAATGACGGCACCCTGGCCCTTCGCGCAGTGGGGCTTAGATATCATGGGACCATTCCCAATTGGAAGACGGCAGCTTAAGTTTCTTGTGGTTGCGATCGATTATTTCACCAAATGGGTAGAAGCAGAACCGTTGGCGACTATCACAGAAAGAAACATCCAGAACTTCGTATGGAAGGCAGTGATCTGCAGGTTTGGGATTCCACGAGTGCTCGTATCAGACAACGGGAAGCAATTCGACAATCCCAGATTCAGACAGTTCTCTCAAGAACTAGGCATCCACAACCATTATTCATCCCCTGGCCATCCACAAGCCAACGGACAAGTCGAGGTCACGAATCGTTCACTACTCAAACTCATCAAAACCCGACTTGAGGGGGCAAAGGGACTGTGGCCAGAAGAACTCCCAAGCATACTCTGGGCCTACAGAACGACAGTCAGGATACCAACAGGCGAAACACCATTTCGAATGACATTCGGAAGCGAAGCAGTAGTACCCGTCGAAATAGGACTGACGACATTGCGAACTTCGGCATACGACGAACAGCAAAATGAAGAACAACTCCGCCTCAACCTCGACCTAATCGATGAAGTCAGAGAAACAGCGGAAGCAAGAATGAAGAGATACCAAGAAAAAATGGCACGACACTACAACTCAAGAGTCAAGCCCAGGCAGTTGTCAATTGGTGACCTCGTCCTGCGAAAGGTTACCTTAGCCACCAGAAATCCTTCTGAAGGCAAGCTTGGTCCAAACTGGGAAGGACCCTATAAAGTCATAGAAGTACGACGACCAGGGACATATCACTTAGAAGACATGAATGGACGACGGCTGTCGCACCCGTGGAATGCCGAACATCTCAGGAAATATTATCCCTAAAAAGGGACAAACCTTGTAAAAAAAAAAATGGCGCTAGAAAAACTTTGAATAAAGAAATAAGGGTGGACGTAGGCACTATTGCCGAACCACGGTAAATCATGTGTGTCAGCCCGTACCTACATATCATGCAAACAATCTAAGAGTTGAACTGTATCGTCCAACACGATCTTTCAACTTAGACAAAATACACCAAGTTAAACTGCATCGTTCAACACGATCTTTTAACTTAACCGAAGTCAAAATGTATCGTTCAACACGATCTTTTGATTTGAACAAAGTTAAGCTGTATCGTCAAAACACGATCTCTTAACTTAAACAAGGTTAAACTGTATCGTCCAACACGATCTTTTAACAAATATCCAAAGTTAGACTGTATCGTCAAAACACGATCTTTTAACTTAAACAAGGTTAAACTGTATCGTCCAACACGATCTTTTAACAAATATCCAAAGTAAGACTGTATCGTCCAAACACAATCTTTTTACTTAAACAAAGTTGAACTATATCGTCCAAACACGATTTTAACATCTAGATGTTATAACTGCACCGTCTGAAAACGACCTTTTAGCATAGACTAAGTTAAAACACATCATATACCCTGACTTAGAAAAACGACCAAAATCTTAAACCTAAGCGTGCTACACTTTAGCTTAAGAAAAATACTCAGAGTGAAAATTTCACCTTTCTACCCTGGGAAACCAAATCAATTTCCAAAAAACATGTATATATATACACATATAATCATCCAAGAAGCCTAGGCCATATAAATCCAAGATAAGCAAACAAAACAAATACCTTAAACTCTGTGCACCGCCCAAAACGACGAAACATGCACAGAATAATTGTAATCAAACAAGTAAAAACAGAAAAAACGCCCTAAACGCGGGCCCCAAAAGTTGCTCAAAAATTCCTATGCGTTCAAAAGACAAATCTAACACCCCTACTTTGACGACACGTCTTCGTCGCCAGCTTGGTCCTGAGAAACGTCAGCCACGGAGTCCTCGTCATCATACGGCTGGAGAGCGGAAAAATCTAGGCCTGGGAAGCGTTGGACGGCTTGTTTTCTGAAGGCTTCGAAGCCAGACAAGAAATAGCGGGTGTTGATGTCTTCGAAAGCCTCAGACCCCCTAAACTCAGACACCGCGGCCTCTTTGGCCCCCTCAATCTGGCCAACGAGGTGTTTGAGATCAGCAACAACCTTGTCCTTGGCATCGACCGCTGCCTTGACGTCGTCATCTCTGGCCTTCAGCTCTTTCTTTAGCTTCTCCGCCTCAGCCAGCGCCTCCTTCCTCTCCCTCGTCAGCTCCATAACAGCCCTCTTTGCGTTCTTCATCTCCGCCTCGTCCGCCATTGACTTGGCTCGAAGAGTAGCAAGGTCTTCCTCCACAGAAGCACATCTCCGAGCCATCACCATGGCCTCAGTCAAACCCTGTAAACACACCTAAGTCAAGAGCAAGAACACAAAGGAAAAAACATGAAAAATGAAGACAGAAGATCATACCCTCATCAACGAATGAACCATGAGGTACGAAAGGTCCTCTGTATGAGCCACGGCATACTCGTCCGTGTCCCGAGAAGATATGGCAGCCTTCGCTCGGTCCATCGCCACATGAGGACTCTGGTTGATTGTGGAGGCCAAAGGGTCAGACGGAGGAGTGAGGTCAGAGTCCACCATAATAACAGTCGGGACCTTCTGAACAGACGGGACCGCAGTCGGAATGACGGAGGGGACAACGTCAGGGATAGAAGGACGAGAAGGCGCCTCCTCAGCCCTCTTGGAGGATCCCTCGTCTGGCTTTTTCCGCTTCAGACTGACGGGAGCGATCGCCACCTCCCCTGATTGTGCAAGCTGCTTCAGCCGGCTCTTATTAAGCTTCATTGTGTTCACGCCTACAAGCAAGAAACATACCCGAGTTAAAAAAAAAAAAAAAAACACTCAGGCTCTAGCATAACGACTTACGCTTCTTATTGGCTTTCACCAACGCTCTGACGGAGGAGCTGGGGACGGGTCCAAGAGAGAAGGTAGCGAGGAGGTCCGGCTCAATGAAGATATTGTATCGACGGTCTTCGATTTCCAATATTCTCCAAATCCTCTCTTGCCAAACGGAATTCAACAACGGACGATCCAAAGCTGCAAGGAACGAGAAGAGCAAGTCATACACCGACGATACCAAAAAAATAAAAATAAAAATAAAAAATAAAAAGACGAGAAAAGCAAACCAAAGGAAAAGACACACACCAGACGGCGAAGGTGTCCCCCAAGACCTCCGGACTCCAACGAAGTCCCTAGGGTCTTCTTGCGGCAGCCTCTCCCAGTTGTCGCCACACACGAAGAAATACCCGTCCTTCCAGATTCTGTCGGACGAAGGTAATCCTTGGACGACCCTAGAATTCGCATCCCGATTTTTGAACGTCCAGAAGCCCCGGGAAAGCGCAATCTGGACGGGTTCGTAACAGAAAAGGAACTCGTCCACTGTTAGATCCTCCTCCCCGTTACTACTGACCCTCCACATGACCATGCAGGAGATGATCGTCCGCCAGCCATTAGGGTTTATTTGCCCCAGCGCCAAGGAGAGGTAATCTAGTAGCTCCCTAACGAAGGGCTGTATGGGAAAACGAAGACCGGCCCGAAGGTCGGCCTCGTAAAAAGCTACGTCACCCTCATACTTAGGGCAACACGCTCTCTCGTCAGTGTCAGGAATTCTCAAGACGACGTCATCAGGAATCTGATAACGACGCCTTATTCTATCTATATCGTCATCCCGCCTTATTTTGCTAAAGAAGGATAGGGCCTTCCAAGACCTATCCACCCTCGGCGGTTGACGAGAACTCGACGTGCTCGGGATCGCGTCAGACGAGACTCCCCCCATCGCCCCTCCGGCAGACTCATCGGAGAGCCCCTCCGGCAACTCTTTCGACAGCGGAAGAGACCACTCAGTCTCATTCGCCGCCATCCTACTTCTAACCGCCTCCCAAGTGGAAAGAGCCGGATAAACTATAGAGTATAGCTCCGCCGCTAATCGGTGGAGCACACTATTGGAAGAAACGTAGCCCTCTAACGGCGGCGGACCTAAGTTACCCTCGGCAAACCTAGAGACTCCTACGAAGAACAACTTAAAAGACGGACTGAACGAAGCCAGAATGTACTAGAATGGAAAACACAAAACACTAATCGGAAAGAGCTAAAGATTGGAGGAAAAACTCACCGGAAAAACGAAGAAGAAACCCCAGTCGCTCGCCCCAAAAATTCTTTTTCGAATGTGAATGAAAAAGAAATGAAACTCAAAATTGGTATAAAAACCCTAGACCAAAAACCCTCCGTATTCAAAAAACCGCCAAAAATCCGACGAAACGACGCTTCGAGCACGCCGGCCAATCACGTGACGACACGTGTTACTCGCCGCCTGAAGCGACACTTTTACATTAATGCAAGATCTGACGAAGCAACGCCTCGATCGCGTCAATCAGTCATGTGACGACACGTGTCACTCGCCGCCTGAAGCGACACCTTTACATTAACACCAGATCTGACGAAACGACGTTTCAAGCATGCCCGCCATTCGCATGATAACACGTGTCACCCACCGTCCGAAGCGACGACTCCTCATTGAATGAAATCTCCACTCCCCGAGGAATACAGGAAATTACTTGAAAAACCCCCGCTCCAATCCAATACCCCGCACATCGTCATTCCATGACGACGACACGGAGTAGGGGGCATCTGATACTGACCCAAATTAAACCTTAATGACGACTAACCCGTCATGGACGATAGTATTAAAGCATCCAGCTGTGTACAGCTTTAAACCCACATGTCAAACGTGCCAGCTCTTCTACCCCTCTGGAAAAGTCAAAAACATAATTGAAGGACCGAAATCAAGGACCAGAACGGTTACAAATCATAACTGGACGGTTACAAATCCAGACATAAAGACCATTTAATGCCAATAAACGACTAGAAGGGCTGGAGCTTCCCTATATAAACCCCAGGAATTCTCAAACTAAGGTATTCACTCTTTTTCTCACCTCTATACTCTCTGAATCCGTGTTCTTACTTCAAATCACTACATTCTTTGCTAACTTAAGCATCGGAGGCTCCCCCCACCGGACCACTGCCGGTGCATCCTTTTACTTGTTTCTCTGTTTTGCAGGTATTTATTCGTCGGTGAAAGCGTCGTCCATTCGAGTTGATAAGTGCGCGAGCCCACTGATTTTTAGGCATTATCATACACAATTAAAGTTGCTGCATTAAATTAAAAAAGAGAAGATTATACCTTTTGGGTTGCAACCTCTTGAATGAGTGTCCCGAATTGAATTTGATTGTGATGGGATGCGGCCTCTTGATTGAGAATACCACTAATCCTGAAAATTGATTCTTAAGAAAAACCGTTAAATTTGGTTGAAAAAGATTAAAAATGGTATTGAAAGGTTGGAAATAGAGATTACAAAAATGGCTTTTGTAATCTCTGGGCTTGAATATAAGAACACACTTGTGTTCTTATTCTCAAGTCTAACCCTTTGCAAAAATTCTCTTGAATTTTGCTTAGGGTTCCTATGACTAATTTTTCCAACCCCCTTTTGAAAATAAGTATCATTTTCTATTTATATGGCAGCCCAAAAATGAACCTACCCACGTTTTGGAACTCATGGGAGTGCATTAGGGTTTTGGAAATTGGATATACTTCATGAAAATCCCAAAATTCTGATTGATTTTTAGGCTCTGATTGCGGGCCCATTTTGACCCTCTAAATATTCGAATTTGGAGATGGTCATTAAAGACATATTTGTAGCCCATCATGTTAGATTTCCAGCCCAATTTGAATCAACTCAATCAGATAATTGAGTCAAAAGTTATGATCGAAATATTGACCAGTGTACGGGCTGGAATCCAAATCCGAATTGGGCTTTGGATAATTCCAAGTTTTTTCACCTTTGGTCAACTTCTAGTGGATTTAGAAGTCCTTATTTGGCTGAATTTGAGATTTCTTAATTTTAATCAATTTATTAATAATTAATATGATAATTATTGGTCAAAATAATTATCCCATTAGTTAAAAATAAATCAATTTAAGAATTATCTTTTGATGAAAATCTTATGCATAAATACTTACCATTTTAAGGTGTTCTAAACCAATAGGAATTATTTATTAATTGATTTTAATTTAATCCTTTAGAGGACCAATCAAATTAATTAATAAGTAATCCTATGCATGTGAGCTTATGGTAAATATTATTTCAACCAATCAAATTCATTTCCTTAATAAAAACTTGGTTTTTTATCCAATTTCCAATCTGAAAAATGCACTCTCATTCTTAATTCAATTTTGATCACTTAAAATATGATTTTAAATTTATGGACCAACTTTGAATTTTCAAGCTTGTGAAATTACAATTTTATCCTTTATGCACTAAAGTGTAAAAAAGTAAAATTAATGGTTGCAAAATGGGGTGTCAACAATCTGGTACGTACTCCCTCTCCCTCTCTCTCTTTCAGTCTTTCTCTGACTTTGTTTCTTTCAGTCTCTCCAGTCTCCGCCCCTGCCCCTGTCCCCTTTGGTCACGGCCTCACCCCTCTTCTTTCTCTCATTTTTCTCTTTCTTTCTTTCTCTCTTTCTCTCTTCTCCCTGTCCTTTTCTTCTCTTTTTCTTTGATTTTTTCTCTTTCACTTTTGACTTTTCACTTTAATCATACAGTCACTGACTCACTTTATTATTATAACTACACTACTGTTTGAGTTTTGTATTTTAGCTATTTAGTATTACCGTGGTGCAGTGTGGATTGTGAATTGTGATTGGTGTGATTTATTGATTTTATTTTGTGGTCCTTGTAACCTTGTGGTTGGGAAATTGAGAATAACTGGAGTAGTGGCAGATAGTGTGACAATGTTTGTTAATTTTGTGATTTGTGAATGAGGTTTGCTAGTGGGGAGTGAGTCAGACTTGGTTTATTAATTTATGTATTGTTTGTTGATTTATGTGCATTATTTGTTGTTTGTACTATGAATATGATAATGCAAATATATTAAATTCAAATTTTGAATGATGTTAAAAATATTATCTTTTGGTTTGTAGATTAAAATGTCAAGCCAACCCCAATTAAAGAAGGCAAAAAAAAAAAACATTTTTTTTTCATACTTTAGGAAAGAATCGAAAGATCATTCAATAAGTGAGATTAATTCTTCATCAAATACTAATGTTCCGATTCCCAATGAGCAACCTTCTTCTGATCCTCAAATAGTCGAATCTACTCAAGTTGATATTTCTTCTCTAGAATGTGATCCGGGATTAAGTCTTCCAATATGGTCATATCCCATTAATGAACGTGATAATGTTCGAAAAGCATATATCAAAATGAAAGCTTGTCAACCCAAGTTAGAGAACTATCCAGGAACACTTGATAGAACTCAAAATCGTAGATTTAAGTATTTTTGGTTTACAAACTTTCCATGAAATTTTCTCATACCGTCGAGATTTACTTAATATTCCAGCCCACCCTAAAATAAATTATTGGCTTCGCCCCTGATTGATGGGTAGTTATTTGATGGAAATAACCACCCTTTTGACTATTAATAAGAAGGTTTATTCTTCAAAGACTCTCTCTACAACTCAACTTCCACAACCCATGTGCAAGATATCCATTGTGATCTAAAGTCTGTTCTTAAGTGTGTTTCAAGTGTGTTCTTCAAGTGTGTTCAAGTGTTCTTCAAGTGTATTCAAGTGTGTTCACTAGTTGTTCTTATTGTACTTGTACTTTGTAATCTTTAATGCAAAATATCTCTGTATTTATCTTGCTGGATCTACAATTCTATTTCATTTTTCATACTTTGTTTGGTACTATACAAAAAAAAAAAAAATCCTCTTAATTGAGGCATAATTCGGACCAAGCACACCTTTTTGAAGTTTGAAGTTAGATTAGCCATTCTAATTCAAAGTTTGTAACAAAACTTTGAATAAGTTTGATTTCATATCAAACAAATTGGTGACCATAGTGGGAGATATTAGTCATTACATGCTAACAAAGTATTGTAAGGGTGGAAGATTGTTACTTGATGAAATTTATAAACTAATTGAAGAAAATGAGGCCAAATTTCTTCTACAAATTAGTACTCCATGGTATCAAATTCATATTCCTCAACATTTATGAGAAAAAAACATTGAATTATGGAGAGATTCCCATGAGACATATCAATATCTTTATGGAAATTCACCAAAAGATATCTTCCCACAACAATACGGCCATCTAATAGAAAATGATCAATATGGCCAATCCATTAATGATCAAGTGTTAGAATTTAATGGTCATGAAATGTCTAATGAATTTAATCTTGAATGGAATGGAGAAAAATCTATTATTGGGCAAGAACTACAAAAAGTTTTTGCACCAAAGGTGGAATCCAAGGTAAATACCAATCAATTTTCCAAAGATGAAATATTGATTGAGGAAAAATCTATTCTAACTCAAGAATTAATACTAGGAGGGCATGAAATGCCTTGTGAAGTTAATCTTGAGAAAAATGAGTTTTCTATGGAAAATAATGATCAACTTGCCAAAGATGAAGAGTTTAATGATGAAAAATTCACTAATGATTTAATCCAAGAATTAAAACTTATAGGGCAACAAATGTCCTATGATTTTATTCTTGGAGAATGGCAAGAAAATGTCAAAGAATCAATGGATATAAATAAGCCATTGGATTTGATGTTCTTGTCTGAAGACAAAGCATATGAAAATTGGTGGATGTCAAACTAAGTTTCTATTATTGTCTTTGAAATTGAGCACCCATTATGGATATGTGGATCTCATAATCTTAAAATTTTGTTAAAATGGTTGATCAAATTCAAAAATTTGATAATACCAACCAATTTTTGCTATATGAAGTAAATTGTCTATCGTCCATTTTAGATTCCTAAACGTCATCTAAATGGACGAGGGGGGCATGTGTTTACACATAAAAATAATTTTATTATATAGTGTTATATATATAATATTGACCACCATAATATATTAAATTGGTAGCCATATTATATGTGTAATTTATATAGAAATAAAATTATTTGTAACTTCCATTTACATGTGTCATTATTTACAACTTTCATGGAGGTAGTTAATGGTAGGATGTAACCACCAATAACTTCCATGATGTGGATGATATGTGTCATGATCTCCAAACTATTGGGAGTAATTATTTTCCTAAAAATAAACCACCCAAAATAGTTATTGATGGATAGTTATTTGATGGAAATAACCACCCTTTTGACTATTAATAAGAAGGTTTATTCTTCAAAGACTCTCTTTACAACTCAACTTTCACAACCCATGTGCAAGAGATCCATTGTGATCTAAAGTGTATTCTTAAGTGTGTTCAAGTGTTCTTCAAGTGTATTCAAGTGTGTTCATTAGTTGTTCTTATTGTACTTGTACTTTGTAATCTTTAATGCAAAATATCTATGTATTTATCTTGTTGGATCTACAATTCTACTTCATCCTTCATACTTTGTTTGGTACTATACAAAAAAAAAAAAAAAAAAAAAAAAAAAAAAAAAAAAAAAAAAAAAAAGTCCTCTTAATTGAGGCATAATTCGGACCAAGCACACCTTTTTGAATTTCAAAGTTAGATTAGCAATTCTAATTCAAGGTTGGTAACAAAACTTTGAATAAGTTTGATTTCATATCAAACACAACCCATAAACAGTCATCAACAATATCAAATGCATGAACCAAAAAAATACACCTATAATCTACTAATTCTTTCATCAAGACATTTTGCTAAACAAATAAAGTGTAAAATAGGACAGGCCTTCTATGTCATTTTGAAAAACATATCATAAAGCCTATACCTTCTATAGTTAGGGAGTTAGCACGATTAATTAGTTAACCTGTTGTATTTCTTCTCTTCACTCAACCTTGATTTGCCTATTTGTATTGTTGACCTCTCAGTGCAGATCAAGTTTTTCTAGATTATTGACATATTAACATCTAAAATATCTTTCTATTATTACTTATTGGATGCATAACACTTGGTTTCTGTAGATTAAAATTCTTTGATCAGTCATTTATTTCTAGCATTTGCATTATTATGAATGTAGTAGGTGAAGCCAATTCATTGCTTGAAAACCATTGTAAGAAAAGAAATGATTCAAACTGGGAGATGGGCAAAGTGTTTATCATCATTTTCTTTTGTGTGCAGTCTGGTAATGTGTTTTATGCATTTTGTGTGCAGTCTGGCAACGGGTGCAACTACTTTGAATGGGCTGATGATGTTATTTGTGAGCGTGGCAAGGAAGTTATCTGTGAGCAAATGAAAAAGATTGCTTCACTTTCTGTTGAGCTTGCAAAGTCCAAGAACAGAGAGAAGGCAGTTTCTATGAAGGCAGAGAAATTGTAGATGAAACTGAATGTGGTTTCAGTGTGTTTGGCATTGTCTTGGGTGATAATTGGGTTGTACATACTTATGATTGTTGCCATTGTTGTATCTTCAAACAAGGGGGGTGAGATTGTACCTGAATTAGCCTAGTGTAATTTGGAATGGAATGTAGTAGCCTAGGAGATGAAAGAAATGTAGTTTTTGACAATGTATTAATGTAGTGTAGGTTTTGGCAGTGACAATGTATTAGTACTCTTAATCAATGAAAGAAATGTACTTTTTGTCTAAATGTTTTTCAATGTATTTACATTAGTACACTGGTTTGTGACATTGACAATTTATTTACATTTGACTTATTATGCACCTGTTTTTCAAATAACTAAATCAATAAACAACTTACTTAAAAGAGTATATACTTAAATGACAAAAATAACACAATATGTATCCATAATTGTTCCTGGTACCATTACAAAATATCAAGTACCATAACTGTTCTTGGTAACACAATAACTAAACCCAATGGTCAACAAACAAACAAATTGTACTAATACAAAATATACTACCATAATTGTTCATGGTACATTACAATGACAAAATATCCATACAAATATTTCTATATATCTTTACAAAATATCCATACAAAATATCAACTACAAAACAGTAAGCTATTGTTTTGCAATTGGTCCATGCATTGATTCTTGGCTGCCAACAATTTTGAATGCACTCATATACCTAGATGCATTCTTACTAGCTCTCAATGTCTCTGCTGTGACTGTTGTAAATGTTCACTTTTTCTGCTTTTTTTTAGCTTTGGTATTGTTTGAGGATGCTGCTCCCCCTGCTGCTGCACTAGGTAGGGGTGGGTTCGGGTCAGGCGGTTTGGGTATTGGGCAAATCCGTTGTCCGTCCGTAGAAAATAAGCTCACGGAATAATCCGTCCGTTAACCTATCCGTTGAATAGGTTCGGAGCGGGCGGGTCGGTTGAGCGGGTTTGGCGGGCGGGTGGTCGGGTTTAATGGGCTTGCAAAGTGGGCTTTTTTGGATTTTTTTGGGCCTGCAAGTTGAACTTTAAAAATTCAGCCCATATCATTGTTTTGGACTTTTTGGGGCTTTTTTGGGCCATTTTAAAGCCAAATCAACCAATTATATGTTATTGGGCCTACTAATTTAAGTTTTTTTAGCCATTTTTTTACTATTGGGCCTCCTTATTTGCTAACTTTTTAAACCATTCTTATATATAAAAAACCAAACATAAATGCAAAGTATGCAACAATTCCTAAGCACATACAAATACAAATACAAAAAATCAATTTCATATAAACCTAAATTGCCAACCAACTAGGCAACTACCAAGCATGCTAAATAAATAATCATACATTCTAATTTCTATAAATTCATATTAACCTAAATTACCAACTAGGCAACTACCAAGCATGCTAAATAAATAGTCATACATTCTAATTTCTACCCTAATTTAGCAAGCATACAAAACAACAAAACAAATACAAATATAAATACAAATACAAATACAAATTAAAATACAAATAATCTAAAACTAAAAATAAGTGTTTGAATTTCAAATTCCTAAAAGAGCTTCCAAGGGACATTCACACATTCAAAAAGTCCAAGTTTGCTCTTGCTCCAATGTCTTCCTCCTACATCACAAATGAAGAGGGAAAATATTCAATAAAATCAAAACATATATTTTTTTTATAGATACTTGAATTGAACCAATCAATATAAATGAATTACTTACCAATTAAAACTAAGCTGAAGAAGATGATCCAACACTAGATGTGCCACTTGTTTCTGATGACAAAAGCTAAAATAGAAAACAAATATTAGCAATTAATATATACAGTCGCCGCGCGATGCGTGGCAAAACATGTATGTTTTCAGCTGAATTACAGACATAAAGCCTTATACAATTTTATTCACAAGACATACAACTTAAAGTTCCTGTAAATACAACAACAAAAAATAAACAAAAAAATCAAAGGAAAAAGAACGCACTTTAGACTCAAACAATAATGAACCATAAGAAGCACAGAGAGACTAAAAAAAAATCTCACCCAGGATTTAAATAAGAAATCGGAGGTGCAATTAATTAGGGAGATGAAGAGGTCGGGAGTTCAAGAGGTGAGAGGGAGAGAGAGGTAGATGAAAATGTGAGGTAATTAATTGAGGAGATGAAAAGGTCAGAGAGTTCAAGAGGTGAGAGGTAGAGGAAAGCATGAGAGAGAATTTTTTTGTTTTGAATAAAAGTGTGAGAGAATTAAATAGAGGGAAGGGGAAGGTGGAAGTGTATAAAACAAAATGACGTGGCAGTCTTTGGGGAAGCCTAAAAATTTTCTCTCAGCTTCAGCTTTTAGTTTATATATAGATGAAACAATTATTAATACTAAATAGACAATAGAACTTTTAAGAAGTTCAAAATCTTACCAAAGTCATATTCTTCCTGTAATAACTCTACCTCATCCATTGCATTACGTAAGAGAGATTGGAACTGAGGATTTAAGCCAATTTTGTGAGCAAACAAGAACTTGAACCATGTCAGGAGATAGTGAACTTCGAAATGGATCAAGTATGCGGCCCTCCTGTACTAAATGCTGACTCGGAAGCAACTGTAGAAACAGGTACCGCCAAAACATCCCGAGCCATTTTAGACAACACTTGATACCTACCTAGAAGTTGGTCTTCCACCTAAAGCAATACATCAAAATTCACATCTTTTCTACCTTCACAATTTTCAGCCAAAAATTTGTCAAGCTCATTGTTACACCCCATGGATTGCTCAGCCTCCAAGTAAAGATCATATTCTGAGTCCATAGATGCATATGGATTAGTCTCACTCATATCTACATCCGTGGTCATTGTACTCTTCTCACTCACACTTTCTACTTCCACATTTGGAGAATGAATAGAAGCATAATAATCAAACAACTTAGTTCAAAACATCCCTCACATTAGCAATCTTCACAGCAGCCTTCTCTGACCCATACAATTTTGAAAAACAGAACTTCAAAAATGTCAACTTCTTTCTAGGATCAAGCACCACAGCAACATACAAAAGGGGATTAATTTTATTCCCCCTCCCCCCAATACTTCTCAAATTTTAAATGCATACTTGTGGCCATTTGTTTCAAAAGGTTATCTTTGGAATCCTTCAACTCAAGGATTTTGGATTGAATAATATAAATCTTATCAAAAAATGTATTTGAAGTAACATACAAAGAACCAGAAAACTTCTTTGTTGCATTATAAAAAAGCTTCAAAAAACTCACAAACAACCTACAATCCTGAAAATCACTCGCATCTGGAGCTCCCAAGCCACCAGGCCCACCACTCTTTTGTTGCCCACCACTCTTTTGTTGCTTATGAAAGTATGTATTATAAGCTTCATCCTCAAAATCCATCCGTAGGAATACCTTCTCAAATTTCACAGCACTTTCCAACATCACATAGGTTGAGTTCCACCTAGTAGGTATATATAGGCATAGGAGACTCTTGGACTCAATTCCTAAAGTCTTCACATAATTCCTTAAAAATTTGAAATCTATTTGGGGAGGACTTAACATACCTCACAGCATCACGCACCTTAGAAATAGAATTATCACGTTCTTTCAAACCTTCCACCACAATCAAATTTAAGATATGGGCACAACACCTCATGTGTAAAAACTGATGTTCTAAAACAATCCCCTTCCAATCTTTAGTTACAGTCTCCAAAAACTTAATGGTGCCACCATTTGAACTAGCATTATCCACTGTCAAAGTGAATATGCTATCAATACCCCATGCACGCAAACATAACTCAATCTTTCTCCCAACTGTCTCCCCCTTGTGGTCATCAACAACACAAAAATTCAAAATTCTTTTATGCAACTTCCAATCATCATCAATAAAATGACAAGTAAGACACATATAACAAAAATTTTGAATTGAAGTCCACGTGTCAGTGGTAAGACACAACCTACGACCCTCCAAGGCCTTCTTTAACTTCATTCTCTCCAATATTATAAATACTAACAACTTCTTTAGCTATTGTTTTCCGAGATGGGATTATTTTAAACTTAGGTTGCAAGACTTTTCACAAATTTCCTAAACCCATAATTTTCAACAAATGTAAAAGGCAACTCATCTAATATAATCATCTCAGCAAGTGCTTTTCTACCAGCCTCAATAGTGAAGGCTGTTGCAACAAGATCAAAACCCTTTTCCCCTTCTTTTTTGGGTTCAAAAGACAAGGTCTTTTGTCCCCTTAATTCCCTATTTGGGTTCTTAGCACAACCCTGCAGCATGGGACAACAAAGAACTTGTCCCATGGTTCTTACTAGCAGCACTCAATTCCCTTTTGCAATATTTACAAATTGCAACACGACAACCATCAGGATAATCTACTCTATCAAAATGATCCCAAGCTGGTGAAACTTTCCTACCAATTGGTTTTTTACCTGTAGGTGGACGTGAGGGCTTGACTGGAAGTGAGGGCTTGACTGGAGTAAAACCACCAGCTTGTTGGGTGCAAGCAGATTCAGGTTGTGAGACACCAGCCTCAACTGGGGTAGCACCAGCCTCAACTGGAGTAGCACCAGCATCACCAGATTCCATATCCTATTTTTTACACAAACACAAACACAATAATCTCAATCAGTCATCCCACAAACCCCACAAACACAGCTCAGCAGTCAGCACAATAATCACCATTGAAACACACACAACTAAACATTAAACAACATAATTATCCCCAATCCGTAAACACTACCGAATCTGTAAACATAATTAGAATCAGATAAAATATAAAACTAAACACTAAATAACAACAATAATCAATCAAAGTTACATACAATAATACACTACCGAATCTGTAAACATAATTAGAATCAGATAAAATACTAAAACTACAACAACAATAATCAAATCAAAGCTACTATACTAAAAAAATAAATAAATCAAAAACTTACTTTTGTACACTACCGAATCTGTAAACATAATTAGAATCAGATAAAATCAAAAACTAAACACTAAACAACAACAATAATCACAATCAAAGCTACTATACTAAAAAATAAAATATAAAAAAATCAAAAACTTACTTTTGTACTGGCGGGGTGCTCAGATCTGAGAGTTTGAGACTTGGTGAGGGAGATATCGACGGCTTGGGAGCTCCGGCGGTGTGAGATTGAGTTTTGAGGCGGCAGTGTGAGCGAGGGAGAGAGGGACAACTTGGAATAGAATTGAGAGAGAGAGAGAGAGAGAGAGAGAGAGAGAGAGAGGGAGGTGAGGCCGAGAAGTGAAGGCTAGGCCGTGAGGACGGGTGTGAGGCCGTGAGGTTGAGGGCGTGAGGTGAGGAGGTGAGCCGTGAGAACTGAAAAGGCAGCATCACTACGATGAGAGAGAGAGAATGAGAGCATGTTACAGGTTTGATAGAGATTTTTTTCAATTTTGCCCTAAGATGACTAAAGAGTAAAGGAGTAAAGGGCAGAGGCAGTAAAGGGCTAAAGGGTTAAGGGTTGGGGTACGGGTAGCGGGTAGTGGGTATGATCGGGCGGGTAAGGGCTTAAGGCTGGGTAGTGGGTACTACTAGTTATGGGTTTATATATATATATATATATATATATATATATATATATATATATATATATATATATATATATATATATATATTATTTAATTAAATATTGTCGGGCGGGCGGGTATCCACCCGACCAAAATTCCAAAAACCGTTATCCGTCCGTTATCCGGATATTTAAAATATCCGTATCCGTATCCGTCCGTATATATGCAGCGGGCGGGTGAGCGGGTCGGCCGGATTGGTCGGGCGGGTCGGGTTCCACGGTTTTTTGCCCACCCTAGCACTAGGTGATGCTACTACCCCTGCTGCTGCACTAGGTGTTACTGCTGCCACTGAAGATGCAGCAGGTGCTGCTGCTGTCACTGAACCTCCAGCAGGTGCTGCTGCCACTGAAGATGCAGCAAGTGCTGCTGCTGCCATTGAACCTCCTTGATTTAAACAATATCTCAACCTAATGGTTAAATCAAATCAACACAACCATCAAGTCAAACTCAGACTCGACTCAACTCAATTCAATTCAAACTCAACTCAACTCAATTCAATACTATGAATACTTAAATACTTAAAATGTTCAAGAATACTTAAAATACAATAAAATACTATAATATTACCTTCCTGCCCATACTCATTTTTCTCTTTTGACCTCTAGTTTGTGGCAGCTTTGAGTTCCCCCCAACCTCCCCTTTGCAAGATCTCTTGTTATGCCCCAACTTCCCACACTTCTTGCATTTCTTAGCAGTGTCAATTCTTCCAAGCTTGGTTCCAGCTTTTGGTTCATCAGGTTCTCTGACTCTATTTTTCTTAGGCCTCCCAGGTGGCCTCCTAAGATGTGGAGGCTTCACAGGTGGCAGTCCAGTTTTAGCCCACATTGTACTCTCATTTATTGGCAAAATCATTCTCTCATAACATGTCTTATAGGCTGGGACTTTGTAACAATCATCAACATAATTGTCAACTTCCTCCTTGTTGTAATGAATGCATGTAATGGCATGACTGCAAGGTATACCAAGTGAGCTTCCATCTCTGACATGTGCATGACTTCTCATTCAAATCAACTGTGAAACTCTCAAAAAAATCTTTCACCTCAAACAATAACTCCCCAGCCCAAGCCACTTCCCATTTGTTGCTTCCTTGCTTCAGTTTAAAGACTTTCTTCCTAATCTTTGGACACAACTCAGATTGAATTTCAAGATCCCTTCTCTATTATACTGAAACCTTCTCATTCAAATATAATCTGATATCCTCCACCAAGCTGATTATAGGTTTCTCTCTTGCTTCAATAATCTTGTTGTTGAAACACTCACACATATTGTTCAACAATGCATCACTCTTGGCATTCCCAGTGAATTTACTCCTGGTCCAAGTTTTAAGTGGAAGCTCCTCCAACCATTTGTGTGCACCTACATCCACCTCTTTCAACTCACTCATTACCTTCTCAAATTCTTGGATGTAAGTAGCTTGTGCAGCTCTCCAAAATAATTCCTTAATTAAAATACCAGGATGCCTCCTCTTAAGATTGTTGTAAATATGCCTACAACATGATCTGTGTTCCTGAGTAGGGAAGGCAGTCTCAAAACATTGGACTAAACCCTATCAAGAGATCAATAATTCAAGTTAAACAAAATGAATAAATATCCAAATTGTAAAAACTAAATTTCATTAAATTATAAATATACCTTCTGTTGGTCTGACATGTAAGTCATTCTTCTGTTTTCACCAACATCTGCATCCAACAATTTCAGGAACCAAGTCCAAGAGTCATATGTTTCTACTTTCTACTACTACAAATGCCAATGGAAAATACTCCTCATTGGGATTCCTACCTACTGCTGCAATAAGCTGTCCACCATATGGACCCTTCAAATGGCAAGCATCCAACCCTATAAATGGCCTGCATGCATTCTTGAATCCAGTCTTACAAGCCTCAAAACAAACATAAAGCCTTTGGAAAACAGGATCTCTAATCTGACTTACATCCTCAGCTTCCATCTCACCTTCATTAAAACTTTGTACCTTCATAAGCACTGTACTTCCAGGATTGGACCTTCTAAGTTCCTCACAATAGTCCCACAACATGTTGTATTGTTCTATGTGAGAACCCTCTAGGATATCCATAGCTTTAGCCTTAGCCCTATAGGCTTTACTCTGTGAGATGTGGGTTACATACTTCTTATGCACCTTCTTTTGAATGCTTCTTAACTTAATGTCAGGTTGGTCCTTCACTCTACCCACCAACTTCTTAGCAAGGAACTTTGTAGTCATTCTAGGATTTTTATAACACCTACTACAAGAATGTTTCAGCTGCAGTGTCTTCAGTTGGAAGGTCAGCTCCCTTGGAAGCTTTGTTAGATAAGCAACAAACTTGCAGCCTTCTTGGCAAATAGCCCTAACTCTTACCTTGTCATTCTTTACAAACTTAATCCCCCATCCTCCCTCAACTGCATAGTCAGTCATGGCCTCCTTGTACTGCTTAGTTGAGGTAAAAAGCATTCCAAACTCAAACATAATATCTTTAACACGAGCAACTGGCCTAAAAATAGGGAATGCAGGCCTCCTAGATTCTACCCTTGGCCTTCTACCATAAACACCTACACTACTCTCAACATCTGCATTAGCATCAACTTCTGCATTATTACCATCAGACTCAGACTCAGACTCAGTTAAACCCTGCCCATCACTGTGTAAATCCTCACTTTCATAATCAGAACTTAAAACCCCAGCACCCATTACTTTTGGCTGTTCATCATCCTCAACACTATCCCAACTATCATCATCACTGTTGTCAGCATCACTGTTGTTAGCATTTTGGTCTGGAACTTCATCATCCATCATGTCTGTGTATCTATCATATAGATCATCATCATGATCCTCATCCACATCAACCACCTCATCCTCATCCACATGATGATCATCATCCACATCACCATTATAATCATCATCCACATCTTCTAAATCACTGTTTATAACAGGTTCTTCCACTATGTGCTCCACAAAAACGTCAATCTCACCATACCTAGGGACTAACTCAGTCATCAACATTGCATCATGATCAGAGTTAACCATGTGCAACCCACCATCTTCAATACTTATACCAGGGATCTTAAACCAAAGCCTACTGATAAGAGCATACCCCAAATCTCTCACCATACTATCGATCTCTATTTTTTACCACTTCTCTGGATCACACTTGTCAAACACAGTTTTCATACCCACGAAGATTATTCACAAAATAACCACCGTAATACAACACCAAAGAAAAAAAATTATCCATTCCTACATGCAAATACAGTGACTGAAAGCTTCAATTTCAATATGAACAAACAAACAAAAATGAACTTTTGACTATCATAGAAACTCTAAGTGGACCACATAAGTCAAAAGATCAAAACAAAAACAAAAAAAAATAACAGAACCATACAAACAACTCGTGGTCCCCTTAAACAGCTTTCAAATTTGCCCTTCAAAACAAAATGAAATTACAGACCAAAAATTTGCCCTTCAAAAGACAATGAAATTACAGTACAGTACCTGAAAATACCTTGATAAATCTCTTGATTCAAAGGACCCTACACTGCCCTCCACTTTAGCACTGCACAGACCCTACACGGCTCCACTTTCTCAGCTTCACTTTCTCTTTCTTCTTCACTTTCTCTTTCTTCTTCTCTGACTTTACTTTACTCTTTTCTTTTCTTCACTTTCTCTTTCCTTTTTTTCCTTTTTTAATAAAAAAAAAAATGTCAAACCAAGCTTAAATGTTAAATGTTAACCTGAACTCGAACTCCCACCCCAGAAATGATTTTCATCTTTGGCGCTGGCCATTCTTGCGATTTGAAGACGACTGCATGCTCGTACCGTACCAGACGATTGCAGGTTCGTGTTCTTCTCTCTGACTTCGGTTCAATTTCTTCTCTCTCTAACTTTACTCTTTGCTTTTTTTATCTATATTACCGTTGCAAATATCTCACACCAGACCAGATTTAGAGCTTTTTCACGTATGGTTGTTGACTTCACACCCACGTGAGAGGCACATGCTTCTAAAAGGGCGGGAAGCTGAGTTGGCCAATGGAGGGAAGCTGAGTTGGCCAAATAGTGTTGGCCAGCTCAGCTTTCCGTCTGCCACGTAGGATTAAAACTAACGGCGTTGGCATTAGGGGTAAAATTGAAAACGGCTTAAAAACACAGGGACCCAATCGAATGAAATTAAAACACTAGGACCAAATTGAAAACACCCCCTAAATATAGGGACCAAAAGTGTATTTCTGCCTACAACCAACTACGTGTCAACTAATGAGATCATCCACATATACTTTAGTCACATAACCTATTTAATGAGTCATGTGACTTCTTTAAATAATACATGTAGATGGTCTTATAAGTTACCATATAGTGGGTTGTAGCAAGTTAACTACAAACTGATTTGTAACCAAACCTTGTCCTTCAATTATATATTTAACTAGTCGCAAACCTGTGCGATGCACAGGAAAATTATTGAAAATAAAATCTAAATTAATTTTGATTCCTTTTACTTTTTTGTTGAATATGTTTTTTTTTTTTTTCTTTGTAGTTCAAAATGTTGTAGGCAAGATCGATAAAGAAACTTTACGAATTCGGATTTAGGATAAATCTTACTTTTTGGTTTAAAAAAATAACTAAGAAAAGTATTTACCATAGGATAATTAAAATTTAATATAATGCAATTTTTCTTTTGGCATAAGTTGAATATAGTCCAATTTTTATAAAACACAATTCATGTTTATATTTACCATATGGATTATGTTTCCATCCAAAAATAAAATAAATGATACTTAAAATAAGAAGAATGACAAATAAATACATGGACACATGATTATATAATCAAACCTAAATAATTTTCATAACTCATTTCAAGCTCACATGGTTTCATTATAACAAATCCATTCATCTTTCTCCATTGCCAGCAACAAAATTAAATGAAATACATAAGAAAAAAAAAAAACTCTAAAAATCTTGATGAAAATTGATAATTATGATTATTATTAAAAGATATTTATATTGTGTTTATATATGGAATATATTTTAGTATTAGACATTAATTATGATTGTGTTTTATATATGGAATAATATATTCTTATATTAAAGAAAATATGATGTGTCAAAATTCTAATGGAAGGTTTAATAATAGAATAAAATTTAAATTCAATTAGGAAAATATATATTAAAACAATGAGGTGTAAAATTGTGAGATTTCAAAAGCTTATGTGGCGCAACATGATGATGTCAACCAAAAGTCAAAAAGTTTCGATTTTATATTATAGTATAGATAATGTAATATGCGCGTGTGTGTTTCTATCATCAACTCAAAATCCAAATGTAGATGTCACTAAGCAAGCATCCTACAGTTTGTTATCTTTCCAAAATTTTGTTACCTTTCTAAAAGTTCAAAGTTTAACTTGTTATTTTAAAAATTTGGGAATTTAATTTGTTATGCCTACATATTTAAAAAATAGTAATAAATAAATAAATTCAATAAGGACATGGGGTAATACCCTAGTTTTACACCCACCAATTACATGCCACCTCAGCTTTTTCCATTTTGATTCACATTTGAAAAAAATCTCACCCACACCCAATAATAACTTTAAAACATTACATTTACCATCTAAAAAAAAAAAAAACACCAGATTTGGAGCAAAGTCAGCAAACCCGATCTGTAGCAGTGTTGTATAATCCGTTCCGTTCCGGCCGGAACGGACGGAAAATCTCGTACCGGCATGCTAACCGGTACGAGTCACCCCTATGTTCCACCTCGGCCAAAATCTCAGCCTATTCCGGCCGTTCCGACCTGTTTCGGCCGGTAAGCTTGTTTCGGCCAGAATACTTTTTGGGCCTTTGGTTTTTATTTTTTTTTCTCTGTTTTGACTTTTGAGTCAGCCGGCCCTAAGTTTGTTTTACAGTAAAACATTTGTGGGTTTTGGGTTTTGGTGATGGTGAGAGGAGGAGCTGAGTTTCAGGTTTAAAGAAAGTGAGAAATTTGGTGTGTAGGTTGAAGAAGGAGAGGCATGTGTTTGAGAATTATTGGCAGAGCCTTTTCCTTTCTTTTATAAAGCTATAGTACGGATTTTGTTTTTATTTTTGTCTAGCTGTTGCTTTTGGGGTTGTGATATAGTTACATGTGAGTTTGTGTGGGTGATGCTTTAGGCCAATGAGATGTTGGGTTTAATAGACTTGACTTGCATTGACTCTCAATTAAGGGCAGCAATAAGATTGTTGGGAGGTAAATCAAATTTCACACAAAATCTTTATAATCGCAGATTTGTATGATAGATGATAATGTGATAATAATAATGATTTCAAATAAGAACAAAAAATAATTACTTATTACACATTTCTGAAAAATATGATGAAATAATGATTGTTAATCTGTTATGTTATGAATGATAGATAATAAAGTGATAATAATAATGTGTTCTTATGAAAATTTAAAAAAAAAAAAAAAATAAAATTATCAACTAAACAATTGAGAAAAATATTAGGCTAAAATGCATAATCACCTCCTAGGGTTTGACTCAATTGCAAACAGGACCCCTTGGGGTTTTGATTTTGCAATATAACCACCTGAGGTTTTTAAATTGGTGAAATTGACCCCTCTAAGTATATTTTTTGTCAATTTTGCTAACAAAATTTGTCATATGCATTGCACTTGGGTTTATAATAATGAATTTTTTTATTATAAAGTGGTCATATACAATGCATATTACAAATTTTGTTAGCAAAATTGACAAAAAATATACTTAGAAGGGTCAATTTCACCAATTTTGACACTCCTTGTGATACCTCAGCTGATAGCCTTAATCCTTATGCTGTTGATGCTATTGATGATAATGATGTTTTTGATTTTGGGGAATTTGATAAGTAGTAATGTTAAGACTTAGTGACATTAAGACTTCTTGTTATGTTATATTATGTTATGTAATGTGATTTTAATTAGACTTT
>OU015768.1:16925800-16977310 GCA_907173295.1 Fagus sylvatica | reverse complement strand
AACCTACGCTCATATTTAAAATGCTTGGTAGAGTCTAGTATTTAAAGAGGAAAAAGTGTATCATTCTCTTTTATTTTTCCAATGTAGGACAATGAAGAAGTTTTTTCACTGGACAACAAGTCCAACATTGAAAAAATAACAAGTATTTGACAAATTTTGCTTCATATAATAATCTCACTTATATGAATTAAAGTACCAAAAATAAACAAACAATTGGTTTTTTTGAGTTTGGGGTTGTTTAACATCCACTAAAGTCTCACTTATAATAGGCCTACTTCATATCTATCACAATCTCCTCATTGTTTTCTGGTATGGCGTTATGAAAAAATAAATAAATAACAATACTAAGCTACTCCCAGATATATAGGGTATGTTTGGTGATTGAATTCTGTTTTTGTTTTCAAAAATTGTATTTGTACTGTTTTCAATTATTGAATTCAAATTCAAGTTTTAAACTATTTTTAATCCTTTTTTTTTTTTGACAATTGTTTTCACATAGGTGTTTTCACAAATAACTAACACATATTTCCTTCCCTCCAAAAATAGAACCACACCCACACATAGATATTTCAGAGCCACCCAAGGCAGACCGTGAGTTGCTCCACCACCGTGAGCCACCCCACAAACCCACCAAGAAACACCCGCAACCCACCCCGACCCACTGCGAGCCAAACACCCCACAGAAACCCACCATGACCCACCTCGTAACCCATTGAGACCCACTGCACAAAACCTACAACCAAGGACAAAATCAACCAAATCGGCCCAGCAATGACACCTAAAACCATCACCGGCAACCCCACAAAGCCAGAATCAGTAAAACCAATAGCCACCACTACAGATTAGACAAATCTAAAAAAAAAAAAATCCCAGCAAACCCACTTCAACAACAAATCCAACAAACCCACACTGATCAACACAAATCACAAGAAATCCAACAAATACAACAACAAATTCACAAAAAATAAGCACAAATCGTGTGGCGAGATAGAGAGGAGAACGACGAAAGAGAGAGAGAGAGAAATTACCGTGGGTGAGAACAAAAACCATTAAAGAACAAAAGCCAGCGGGTGGAGGGGTCGGTGATGCCACGAAACCATTGGAGAAGAAAAGCCAAGCCAGCGAGAGTGAGAGGGAGGATTGTGAGGAGAAGGAGGAGTTGCTATGGTTGCCCCATCTTCGAGAGAGAGAGAGTGGTTGTTGAGAGTGTCAAAAAAAGAAGAAAAAAAGATGGTTTTTATTACAATAATGCCATCGGTCATTCATGCAAAAATTTGCAAAAATGCCACCGGTCATTTGAACAGTGTCTCAATTCAGCCAAAAACATCTTTAAATTGTTCTCTATTTGAGCCATTTGAATATCATTTAAACAGTGTATTTATTTGAATCCAAAAGGTGAGAACAAGTGCCAAACAAACAAAATTGGATCAGGCCCACCATTTTTTGGATTCAAACACAGAAAATTATGTTTGAATTCTGTCACCAAAATGCTCATAATTCCAAATCAAACTAAGCTACTATTGTGAAAAACGATTATTCTCTTAAAGCATCTCCAGCACTCTCTTCATTTTATCTCCACATGTGGAAGTTTTTCACATGTGGAGAGTCATTTTTGCAAACAAATCCACTGTTAATCATCCACATTTCCCCCTGTAAGAAGTAAGAAGTAAGAACCCTTTCAAGCACATAGTAAAGGAACCTATAGATGAATCCAGAAATTTGATTATTCGAATAGATTTGCAAAACTATCAAAAACCAATGAAAAACAAGAGAAACGCAACAAAAGTCATTATTTTTCCTTTGCTGATCAACAAAAGTTGTTCTATAGACTAACTCTTTGAAATGTATTGCCTTTAAATCAATTTTGAATGACAAGTGACTTCTTTGGAAGGCATGGTCATTGCTCAAGAAGAAATCGGAGCTTCAAGTTTACGAGTTTCAATAGTAACATATGGTAGTAACCAGAAACCCTTGCATCCTGATAACTAAGGGAATATTTGTAAGTAGACAAAAAGAAAGAAAGATAAGTTGAACCATTAGCAATGACAAAACAGTACTTGTTTCAACAGGGGGAAAAAATCTATAAGTATCCTGGTATCACCTAAATATGTAAAAAGATTGGGTTGGAGTGAGATGACACCTACACTCTACAACAATGTACTTCTTTAAAAAAAATTCATCTATCTTTGGATATGATTTACAAAATTGCACTATTTATTTAGCAGGTTTGATTTTATAAATTGAGCATGAATTATTAACAACCTTTACTGTGCCCAATAATTGCAGTTATTAAGTTTCTCCATACGGAAGTGTTGGATTACTGCACGTAAATCATCAGCTTCTCTACGATAGTTACCATATTGGAAGGAACCTTCACTTTCTGGAAAAGGTACATAGCATCATAATCAGCATTGAATTATTCATATCTTCCAAAATTTCAACATTTTGGGTTATATGTAAAGGCAGTGAAGAATTGGTTCTACATTTTATTTTCTAGTATACTAATTAATTGATCCTTTCTAGAAAAATTTATACACGGTTTTTTTTTTGGTATAATTTCAAATAAGCATATACATGAATCTTCATAGAAGCAGATACCAGATGCATTTTAGGTTAAGTTCAAATGGCCCTTTTGTGTAGCTAAAAGTTCAGGGGGACTTTGCTGGCTGGACTCATATAATTGTCTGAATACAGCCTGGCAGGGTGTTTTCACCTTCACTTTAGATCTATCAATTGAGGATATATAAAAGGGGCCAATAAAATATATTGTGGCCGTCAGAACCAATTCCAATGGTCATTGCACAATGTAGATTAGGTAAAGTTAATACCAAAATAATTTCTGAAAACAACGATTAATTATTAGGTAGTAGATCTGAGTCCAATCCACATAAGAAGTTGCTAAGGTTTTATACTAGAGAGAATGCCTATTGCTTAAGTCAGGTCAATATATAGTTGCAAAGATTCATCCCTGGACTACCAAGAAAATAATGGTATAAAAAATACAAAAAAAGAAACCACAAAAATGTTTTATGTTCTTTTATTGTAAACAGTTCACTCAAAGCTTTTTTATTATCTTTTTAGTGTAAACAGCTTACCCATTGCCAGCAAAGTCAAAGCGGAAGGCACTGATTCCTTCTTTTTTAGAGCAGCAGCAAGATTCACCATCGGAATGCGTTCCTAGAGATTAACAATCAACTATTATATCAGATCAGTGTACCCAAGTTTTTGACAGAAGAAATCAAATGACATGTACAATAAAATGCAAGATCAGTAAGACAACATAGTTTTTTTAAGAAGTATTAATGACTAGAATTTTAATTGCACCATTGATAATTGAATTGAGTTCCAAAATTGAAAACTTGTTTTTTGAAGGATATTCCTTTTTTCTTTTTCAAGGACTTTCATAATATTGAATTTTACAAACTGTATTCTTTGAAGTGTAAGATGAGAATAATTGTTATGAAATCATTTGAGGAAGGATCTCACAACTATGACCATGTTGGTTTCAGTTGAAAAGAAAGTACAAGGCATGCGAGTGAGAAAGAGTTGGTAGGTAAAGAACTTTAAAAGAAAAACTCTATCAACAACTCTATCACTGAAAAAAAAAAAAAATGGAAGCACATTTCACAAGCTCGAGCAAGGGCTTTTGAAAGTTCTGCTTAAGCAAAAAATTTGTTAATGTATCTTCTGAGTTTTTCATGCATAAAGTGGATTAAAACAAACTTACATAGTATCAAATACCACATATTAGGCAAAATGTCTTAAAGTGAAAGGTTCAGGTTTGCCAGCAAACTTCCAGAACAAAAGAAAGAACCACTTTCATCACCACAAACTAAAGTAAATGCAGTGCTTTGTTCTCATAAGAACAAAATAACTCTATGAGAACAAACAAGCATCACAATCAGTAATACTTGAAATGTAAGGGTATCAGGTTTAGTATGTCACAGTTAAAAACCTTCCAGGACTGAAATCCATGGCACAATATAGCAAGCTCCTTTGAACCTGTATCATGCAATATTCCCACAAGTTTTTCACCGTGGTTGTTTTCTATCACAACTCTCTGCCGATGAGTCACTGTATAGAGATAAAAGAACAAGAGCAAGTTTTAATTACCAAGTAGAATTATTAGTATAACATGCAAACTTTATATTAAGTGCCTCACATATATTATTACACATTCTTGTTTAAGTAATCACAATCCTTTCAAACATAAGCACTACCCACAAATGATTCAAAGAAAGTTCTTAAGCTTCTTCACCCCAAATGGGCGTACTAGAATGAAAAAGCTAGAGTATTTACCCACATTATCAAAGACCCATCACCAAAAACTGCTTTAAGAACCAAACATGAGTAATAATTTACATTAATCAATCATGACCCCAAGTAAATGAAATGCCAAATTCTCTAACTTATGAAATTATACAAAAAAAACAAACCGCCAAAATCCATTATAGACATCACTATCCAACATACCATGAATCAGTTTTTTGTAATTCCCTGAATACCCATTCAGATAACTAATAAGCAAGCCCATGGTCACCTAAAAGACCTTAAATTTGGGATATTCTTCAATTGCTTTCTCAATCATAATTGACAAAATCAAATATTTAAACAATTTTTAATTATTAAAAATTTGAATTCCTTGAAGACAAATTTCACCATGTTCTTTTCTGAGTCCGAGTTTCGACATTTTTTTGAGGACTCTGGTTATGGAGAAATGGAGAGAAGTGTTTTCTTCAGCTTTTGCCACTTCTTTTCTCTATTTCGTATTCAGAGTGGATAAATTTTTATTTGTAATATTTAATATTTAAATTATTAATTTCAAATTTTTTTCATTTTCTCTTCTTTATTTTCTTCTTTTCACTCTCTCATTTCTCTATTTCTCTCTCCTCTTCACCCTCCCCACCCACGGCGAAAGGCCCATACCCACGGCAAACCCACGGCGAGCCCAGCACGGCAAACCACGGTGAACCCAGGCACGGCAAACCCACGGCGAGCCCAGGCACGGCAAACTCACGGTGAACCCAGGCACAGCAAACCCAAACCGACGGCAAACCCATACCCACGGCAAACCCAACCCACAGCAAACCCAACCCACGGCAAACCCACAGCACAGCACAACGAAGAGAGAGAGCACAGCGGAGAGAACAGAGGTGAGGAGAGAGAAAAAAACCGGAGAAATGAAATGAAAAGAAGAAAAAAAAGCTTATATAGCCAGTTAGAAAATAATAAAATATTAGATGAAGAATGAACAGTGAACCTTCAAAAATGAAAAATTACTGTAGCACTATAAGGGAATACAGAGCCGGATGAAGAGTGTGTTGGAGCTGATTTTTTGGGTTTGGCTCTGTATTTGTGGAAATACAGAGCAGTCTTGGAGATGCTCTTAGCCATTTCCAACTCATTCACAATGAGTCACATTATATACAGGCTTAAGGGCAAACAAGAGTGATGGCACAAAAATATTTAATTGCTATGTAGTTTTGAAGAACTATAAGCAGTGGAGTGAAAATGCCTAAAAAAACAAGAGATCGGCAAAAGTCACTCACCAAATTGGCAGCTTGAATTCTCGACAGAAATTTTTTTATCATACCATTGAAAAATCCAATGAACCATATTTACCACAATTGCCAAAAAAAACTGTATATATAGTATGTAGTGAAATAAAATCATGTAAAAAGTGATTTCATATAAAAACTTATATAAAATCATACGTGAAAAATCATTAAAATTATGATAATAGGCATTTAAAATAATGATAAGAGGGATTAAAATCATGATAAGAGGTATTTATATATTTTATTAATTTATATAATTTAAAATTTATTAATGAAATTATTTATGATGTCATTGGTCCGTGGTTGGACCAGTGATACAGGAACCACTCCCCTTTCCGGTTTTCTCCCCAGTCCGGTTTTTAAAACCATGCCTCAACCCTTAAGAAGAAAAAGAAGGAAACAAATGGTTTTCATATCACCAAATCCTACCCTACTATTTAGTCACTTGCTAGAGGAGAAAAGTAAAAGAAAATGTTACGTATCCGGCTAGTTCTAGAAAGTTACTTGTTAGTTGAATAAAAGAAGGATTGATGTTATCCTTATCTTTGATAGGAGTTGCTAATTGTTTAGGAGATTAGATTGACATCTGTTGTTATTTGAATTAATTAGGAATAGCTTTAGATTAGTTGTTATTTGCAATTGTTATTATTTAGTTGGAGTTTGAGTTAGTTATCACCACTATATTCAAGGAGTTGAATAGTTATCAGTTTGTATTCATAAAATCAAGCGTTGCTTGTTTAGGACGTTTGGACTCCCTCGAAGTAGTCCATTATCAAGTTAGGAGATTTTAGTTCCCTCGAAGCAACCAACAAAAATTGGGTTCGTAACAGAAAATATGAGAGATTTTGCGTGCATCACATGGAAACCCTTTTTGTCTTTGAACTTTAAAATGTTTTTTTTATTTTTTCTTCTTCTCTAAATTATTGAAAATGTTATATTTTCAATTTTCCTTTTACTTCTATTATTATTTTTTATTCAATGTGACTATCAGAATACTTAGGTGGTATTATTTTTAGTTTTAAAGAATTTGATATGGAAAGAAACTATTGGTCACACGGTTAGGAAGAAAATAAATTGCATGACCTTGGTTTGACCAAGTTTTTCTGTTGCGCCAAACACACGAAAATGAGCTTGAATGTTGAGATAATGTCGATGAACTATTAGTCCAATAAGATATTGATGAAACTATTGCTCTTAATGATGATTATGAATATGGCTTGGCAAATGTTAGGCTCTCATATCAATTAAAAAAATCGGATTTAGTTGCCTTAGTTAAATATGCAACGGAATTATGAATTAAGTGTCAATTTAGTGATCTACACAAATAATTATATTTTACCACGTTTCAACATGGACCAAACATGAAGCAATAAATACGGGATTTGGTGACGAAGTGGAAAACCAATGAAATAACTCTACAAAGAAAAAGCCACTTCGAGGAAGAAAATAGTTCTATAGAAAAACCACTATAAAGGAATAGTTACGAACAATCAAGACTTACAAAACCATTGTAGCACATATCTTCTATGTAACATCTGTAAACGACCTGCTTACCTTCTTGCCGCAGTAGTCCCATAACTCTGGAATACTTCTATGGCAGTTTCCTCTTCATGAACTAGAACCTTTGGCACACTCCAAGACACTTTCTTGAATATTTTCTCTACAGTGAACTCACTGGAATAAAGCTTTGTGATTTCATCATTTCACACAATTAAACACTCTCTTTGGGGATCACAAGGTGAGTGGACAAAGAGCAAAGATTTTTCTATGAAGCACAAAGAAATAAGGCACAAGGTTTTCTCTCTTAATTGCACAGGTCTCCGTTTCTTTCTAAAAAAATCGTGCAAAGTGGGGTTTATATAGGTCCACAAATAGAGGGTTTAAGTGACAGCACAAAACCTAGTTTTAAAAGTATTTGGAAAGAGAGTTGTTATTTCCAAGCTATGTTTTTATATTTCCGCATTAATTGGTGCGGAAATATCAGAAATGAAAGTGAATTTCACTTTATTGTTTGATATTTCCGCACCAATTAGTGCGGAATTGGTGTGGAAATATAAAAACTTGGTGTGGAAATATCCACACCCTTTGGAAAATAGAATTTAGAATTTGAACTACACAATCTTGCTCGAGCGTGTGTTGACTGAGGAACAAGTAAGATTTAAAGATTCGCTTGAGCAGGTTCTTTACTTGCTTGAGCATGTTTTGCAATCTCACTTGAGCGAGCTCCTTTAGACTTCAAATCTTTGGGCAACCTTCAAACCAGAATTTAACCAACGTTTACATGGATGCAAATACATCAATATATTAGAATCCAATACAAGCAAATGAAATGGAATGGGTTATCACTAAAATCCTAACAAGTTAAATTCTTAGGTTTTCACATGCATATTTCTATCGAAAACTAGTTTTAAATTTGGTATTTACACTTACATATTCCACTCCCACCAATTTGGTTCTAACCCAAGTTTAAACAAACTAGATATAAGATAAAATCACTTCAATTTTGAACTAATTTTATTTTTTGTTTAGATTATATTATAACTAAATTAGTTTAATGGTTTGTCTAATTTCCCCTAGCCACAATTTGGTTTGATCAAGAGTTCGTAATTTTATAGATGCATATAGAATACATACGTGGATTCCAGGTAACTCAATTGATAAAGTCTTTTGTCATTGAATAAAGGAGTTTGGTTTGAATTATGTTTATATATATGAAACATATTTGTATCTTGGACTGATAATAAAGAATGTATATATGGTTGATATAGGCCGTGTATCCTGAATGCTTTTTATATAGCCTCAAATCCAAGCCCAAGACATGCTCGCGCTATTGCTTAATGTTATCTATTCTATGTAATACACTGGGTAGTGGGCAGGGGATGGACAAATGATGAAATTCTTGGCAAGTTGGTGGGGCCAATCATAATTTCTACCCCTACATTTGATGTATAATTTGCACTGTTAGTGCTGGAAATCCCCATAATCTTTCACAAATACCAGACAATTGAGGGCACATGATTTGGTTCTCAATGTAAGTGGCAAAGAGAACATGGGTATCTGTCCTGCTTCACTCTTTCTTTCAATGCAATCATATCGTAGTACGCTCCCTCACATGTTTGATAATATGGCCTTTGTCTGCCTGATAAGTTAATATGATGACTTGTTTTCTTGCCTCGTTCAACCTCCCTAGATAACCTTACATGTGATTTTGGAGATAATAAGAAAAAAAATTGTTCAAGTTCATATAATTTGACATTGTTCTGAATCATGGCCAAGGTGAACATAGAGTAATTTTGGAGAGAAAATGGAGGTAATTGCAAATATCTCATCCAAAACTTTCTAAGACAGTCACGTTCTATGTCACTCTTAAATGCTATGGTTGCAGTAAATGAGCCATGATGAGAAGAGCTTGACTGTCGAGGTGGCTGACATGGCAACCCGACCTGATGACGTGGCAGGTCGGCTCGAGTAGGCATGACTCAAGAATTTCATACCAAACCCTGGGGATGAGACAGATGTTAGAGAGCCTTTATTGCAAATTTATTTAACCATGAAAGTGGGGGTTGGGATGAACTAGGGGTGGCAAAAAAAACCCAAATCCCATTAGCCCACCCAAATCCCATTAGCCCACCCAAATCCATCTACTAATTGCCTACCCAAACCCACTTATTTAATAAATGGGCAAATGGGTGCTAGCCCAATTAGATCCAATTAAGTTGAGTTTAATTGGGCTTTAATTGGGTTGCTTATTGGGCATCAACAAAAAGCCCAAACCAAAAAAAATAATAATAATAAAAAAATAAAAAAAAGCCCAAACACAAAAAAATAAATAAATAAACAAAAAAAAAAAAGCAAGGAAAAATAAACAAAAAGCCCAAACCCGAAAAAAAAAAAAAAAAAAAAAAAAGCAAGGAAAAATAAACAAAAAGCCCAAACCTGAAAAAAAAAAAAAAAAAAAAAAAAAAAAAAAAAAAAAAAAAAAAAAAAAAAAAAAAAAAAAAAGATTCTAAGAGGTTTTGGTCATTTTGGAGGTTCCAAGGGTATTTCAGTAATTTTTCTAAGTTTTAATTGTTTTTTCATCCTTTTATAGGCTTTAAGGGTATTTTGGTAAATATCAACTTTATTAAATGGGTTTAAATGGGTGGGTTGGGTTTTAGCTTAGATAATTGGGTTGGGTTGAGTTTGGGTAATATCTACTTTATTAAATGGGTTTAAATGGGCTATTGGGTTTTAAAGGCTCAACCCATTTAATGTCCACCCAAACCCACCCATTTGACACCCTAGGATGAACATAAGTTAGGAAGTCTTTTTTATGAAGAATCAATTGGTGCTATAAAGAATTAGCCAAAAAAAATGGTGCTATAAAGAGAATTCCTTTGTTTATAGTTTGCCCGCCTGATCGGATGGTTTAGGTTAGAGATAAAAAGGGCATTCTCAATTCAATCTACATATGGGGTGAGCCAAACTGATAGGTTCGACCTGAGTGGCAAAGAACTATGAGGCAGATTATGGAAGTTAAAGCTCCATGACATATTTAAGCTATGTTTCTTGAAGAAATTGGGTACAACACCATATATAGTTTTATAGCAACCTAAAGAAAAATATATTTTATACCCATTGGCTTTTAATTTTGGAGAAGTGATCCATGTCTAACTAGAAATTGAAGAAACCTTTTTTTTTTAATTTTTTTAATTTCATAATTAAGGAAGTGGATGATTTGAATCTTGATTTTTCTTCATGAAAGAAACCAGTCAATGCCATTTGAGTTATAATAAGACTCTTTGTAAAAAAGTGGAAGAAAATCATATATCATTTTCTCTCTCTCTCTCTCTCTCTCTCTCTCTCTCTCTCTCTCTCTCTCTCTCTCTCTCTCTCTCTCTCTCTCTATATATATATATATATATATTAAAGCATTTCTTGACAATTACTCGTCAACACACCACTATTTTTCCCTTCTACGCCTAAACTTATTATCATGGATCACATTTAAGATAAATAAGTTCATTATATTTTGTACGTATATTATGATTTATAAACAATTGATGTGCAAAATTCTATTTATTATTTTGTAAATATTATAATTTTATATTGTAGATAAATTTATTTATTTGTAGATATTATTAACAACATTTTATATGTAGATATTTTTTAATTGTAAATGTCTACTACAAAAATATGAATTTGAATCAAAGTTATAAATACCATATCAAAGGCCATTTTGGTTTAGTAAGTGAAATAAAATATTTTGGTATTAGTTCAATATTGGTGTACTTTTTGGAATACTGATATATGTATTACTTTGTCAATGCGTTTATGTCTTATAGTGAATATAATAGAATAAATTTTTCTAATTTAGGTTGGTCTCGGACAAAAAGGGGATATTCATATTAATTATTTCAAAATTTTAATATCTTTTCATTTGCATGAAACAAAAATCAATAATAAAAAAAAATCCAACACTATATTAGCCAACCGAGTGATTATTCAATAGTTCAAGACTATAAATAAATACGTAGTCTTGCTCTCATATAAATAGTGGATCTCATTAATTAAATTCATGGTATATAAGAGGGGAACTATGCATTTATTTGTAGTCATGAACTACTGAATAATTTTCCTTAACCAACCAATCTTCAATTTTGAAAAATCATTCCTGAAAGTGATTGTCTTTTTAATTATTAACGTACTATGTAATTGCTCGATTGAACTTAAAGCAGCCTATCATCTTTTAGCATAAAAAAGCCTCTCATCTTTTTGGTCGAGCCATAATGATGACTTTGTCAAAAAGACAAATGTAAGAAAGTATTTGCTGGCTAGATATGAATGTGATTTATTAGTTGAGATCTTGAATTTCGGCTGCAGCTCAAGCTAAGTCATAACTTTTTCTTGTCTTCAAATTTTCCCTTCATCTTTTTTTCTCCTTTATCATTTCCATATTTTCTTGATCTTCAACTCCCAACCCCTCCACAATTAACATCTTTGTCAATATACAGTATACAGATAACAGATTTATCTTCGCCTAAACAGCACACCGTTTTTCTTTGGTATAAAAGATTCATGCAACTCCTCGAGATTTGAAAAACCTCCACTATACATTTATGCATTTTAAGCCAAATTAAACAACAACAAAAATCATGTTTACTTATCAAAAAAAACAAAAACAAAAATCATGTTTTGCTTAAAAAGAAATCCACGGGAAGCATTGTGATAGTGATTCTCTTTAATAAAAGTTGCTAATTATTTATAACTTGATCATGACATTGATCCATTTACTTGGTAGCTAAGACTAAAGAAGAGGGAAAGGCCCACTGAGACCCACATTAGCAGGCATGAACACATGGTGCAATCTTGCCCAAACCGTCCAAAATAACGCTACAGAAATCACACAACCAATGTTTTTTTTTTTTTTGATAATTAAAGCACACAATCAATTAACACATGAAAGGCATATATTATCCGTCCCATCTCCATCAAGTAGTCACCCAATATTATATTTCCTAGCAATCAAATCCTTAAAAACTATGACCCACTCATTAATTACCAAATTAATGGCTTAGCCAAAAAAATAAATTAAAAAAGAACCAATTTTTTTTTTGATGAGTAAAAAAGAACCAAATTGATAGACTGCAGATCAATTATTACATTTTTTTTTTATCATCTAATGTTATACACAATTTTCTTTTTTCCTTTTTCTTTTTAACCGAGTTTCTACGTTATTTATGAGATAAAAATTAAAGCTTCATAAAATGTTAAGTTTATATATATATATATATATATATATATGTTTATTTAATCAATACACTTATACACATTCCACATGTGAAATTTAGGGATGGCACAATATTATATATTAGCGATATTGTTGGGGTTACAATCTAGTCTTATATGAATTAAGAAATTTTAAAAATATTTTAATCAATCATCAAAAAACATTATCACCAAAATTATCTAGCCAAAAATCAATTACACACAAAAACACAAAGATTTACATGGAAAATCTTTTATCCTTAAAGAGAAAAACCACATGACCAACTCTAAATGAATCTACTATAATAAAATCAATTACAATATGTCTCAAATTTTTGCCTAACTTGAGATCCACACCAAATATAATAATATATTATCTCTAGGAATTTAAACTCACATGAGATCTTCACTCACTATGGATACAACAACTCTCAGTGGTTGTAGAAACCCAAAAACCTCCCTAGAGATACCCCAAATTTTTTTTTTCCTTTGTGTATGTCTTACGGCTAAAGAAAAAACTCATCGCTTTTCTTTACTCTTACACACACTCGTTTTCTCTCTACCTTGCGATTGCATACTACTCTCCCATGCGGCACACCTTTCTTCTCTTTTTTCTTTCTCACGTAGCTCTATATGGTTGTTTCTCTCTCTCTCTCCTGTCCTATGCAGTTTGCACTCTTCACGCGATGCTCTCTCTCTCAAACTGACTTATAGGTTACTTTATACAACAAGATTTCCACATCTGCCAAGTCTTTTAGAAGCACACAGTCTCCTAATGCAAGTAGTTTGTGTCTTCTAACTTCAAGTTACTATAGGAATAATAATTGTTACCCAAATATCAACTTAAGAGGGGGGGTGATTTAGGTTAAGGAAAACTTTTTCGATTTAAATGCGGAATTAAAAACTATTATCAAATTGCAAATACTGATTAAACAAATATAAGAACACAATTCAATTGCAACACAAATATGATAGGCAATCAAGCACAAATATGTAAGCAATTAAATAAGTAAGAGAGAGAGAGAGAGAGAGAGAGAGAGAGAGAGAGAGAGAGAGAGAGAGAGAGAGAAAATCAAACTCGGTGATTTTTATCAAGGTTTTGGCTTCCCTGCCTCAAGAACACTTCTTGAGGATTCCCAAATCCACTATTGGACAATCTTTTTCAGGTGAAGATCAAATCGTTACAATCTTTCTTATACGGTTAAGAGTAACCACCGAATAAAAAAATCCTTTCCATTCCTTAGGATTTATACCCAAACCCTAACAATCACTCACAAGAATAATAAAGGATTGTTGTACAATAGAATGCACTCTCAAAGAGTAGTACACACGTAGGCTCACTCTAATAGTATATTAAGGAATTGATCAAAATGGCTCAACAACTATTATGAGAAATTGGATTTTGAATCAAAGTAAGAAATCTTAAGCTTGAGAAAAATTGGATTGAGTAGAGAATGCTTGAGCAAGTTTCTAGGGTTTTTCTTTGTTCTCTCTTATGTCTAGATACTCAGAAAGTTGAGTATTTATAGCCAAAAATGAATTCTTCCCGTTATAGTGGCTAACTTAACTGTTATATTGAATTTCAAGCAATCCAGTCGCCTGGATATATAAGTAGTCACCTAGATTATTAATATGGAAAAAATCTTTTGAAAATAATCCGTTACAGTGAAGAAACTAGCCGTTATAATTTGAATTCTGAGAGATCCAGTCACCTGGATTAATTAGGCAGATTTAGACAAAAACTCTCGGGTTGGAATTTTCAGTCGATTGGGTCAATTCAGTCGACTGGACTGAATCCTAGTCACTTGGACCCCTGATGCAGTCGCCTGCATCTAGGGTTTCCAACCTTTAATTGTTTTTGGCTTTGTTTTGAATAATCAAACTTTTATAAATTTCTTTCTTTTGAGCGATTTGATTATTTTCTTTGAGAACATGTTAGTCCTATATAAATATTATTATGATTTGAATTTAGGACTATATAATTAATTATTTTGAAAATCATTTTGAGTTGGTTTTAAAGTTGAGCCATAAAGATCAAACTTAATAAACTTTACAAAAACCTAACTCTTATTCTCACTTGTCTTGGAACATGATTCTTGAGCTTCATTCCTTTGACTTTGGTCTTAATGACTTGATCTTCAATGAATCTGTATTTTGACGACATTGTATTTGTTTGATTCTTGTTTGACCATGGTGGTCCAATCAAATAACTTGTCAAAATCATACTTTAAACATAAATCATTAGTTCCCATGAAAATATCATTTATGAATATCTTTAAATTATTGTTATCATCAAAATTACATAAATGTCCTTAGATTAATTAGCCAAATAATAGGTATTGAAACCTTGAGGCTAACAATAATAACATGTGGGTTGGAAGAAGATCTTCATGAATGGAATAAGGTGCTTATGCGAGATTTGGGACTTGTGAAGCTAATTGAAACTTAAAGCTGATTTTGGATGTGATCTTAGTTTTGTTGTGTAATATGATTGTATCTTAAATTCTGTAAGGTCAGATTATGGTAAATTATATTTTGGAGTTATAATTTGCCTTTGGGGCCTTCTCTTTGATGTAAACAACCTTAAGGATGACTTAGTTTTGCTCTGTTTGTTGATTTGACCTAAGTTTGATTTACCATGTTTGACTGTTATTATTTTGAGGTTAGTCAAGGCCTAAAAATTCGTAAGGATTGAGTTTTAGGTCGTGACAGATGGTATTAGAATAATAGCTTTGGACTTTGTAAGATATGTTGATCAGATCCTAGGCATGAATGTTTAACTGTTATGATATTGAGGTTAGCTAGGCTTAGAGATTTCATAAGGATTGAGTCTTGGATTGTGACACCCTCCAAATCCCCCCAACCCCCACCCCCCCCCCCCCCCCCCCAAAAAAAAAAAAAAAAAAAAACCTAACAAATATCATTATAAGAATTTGGATAAATTATACTAACACCTCCAATGTTCGGTGAAACAAGACTCACTGAACCCTATTTTCAACAAATGACATTCTACTCCAAAATTTCCAAAATAATTTACACTTCGCTCCAAAATAATTGACACTCAGTTCCAAATAATACACACTCCACTCTATATTTGTAGCGAAGTGTGAATTATTTTGAAATTTTGGAATGAAGTATCATTTATTGAAAATATGATGTAACGAGTCTAGTTTCACTAAATATTAAAGGTGTTAGTGCAATTTACCCTTAGAATTTCAATCTAAACTCATGGATTATATACTAAAACAATGTTTCTTAGTCATTATCTAAACTTTGTCATATTTTGATGAACACCCGTGACTTCTTTTTTACTTTCTAGTAGGGGTGGGTTCGGGTCGGGTCGGGTTGGGTTTTGAGCAAAACCGTTGTCCGTCCGTAGAAAATAAATTCACGGATTATCCGTCCGCTAACCGTCCGTTGATAGGTTTGGGCGGTCGGGTCGGTTGAGCGGGTTTGGCGGGCGGTTACGGTCGGGTTTCGCGGGTTTTCGCCGTTACAACAACAAACATAGAAAATCAACCCAACAACAAAAATCATCAAATCACCGCAACAAAAAACAAAACAAAAGATCAGCAAATACAAATTGGATAGAACTGGCAAAGTTGAAGGTGGTGCCGCAGCAAAACCAGCGAGGTCTGGCCAAAATCCGGTGAGATCTCACCAAATCCGGCAAGATCTCGCTAGATCTAGCGAGATCTCACCAAATCCGGTGAGGTCTCACTTGATCTGGAACCTCTCCATGGCGGTGGAGCTCGACGTGATCTCCCTTCGCCGGTGGTGGAGCTCGACGTGATCTCCTTTCGCCGAGGGTGAAACAGAAAAGAAAATGAGAGAGGGAGATTGAGATCAGGAGGAGTGAGGAGTGAGGGAGACGAGATTCCCATGGCGATGGAGCTTCAGGATTTTGAAGATTGAGAGATGAGAGTTGAGAGATGAGAGATGAGAGCTGAGAGATGAGAGATGAGAGAGAGTCAATGAAAAAAATGAGAGAAAAAAAAAAAATGAGAGTTTAGTAAAAAATATTAAATATGAGAGATGAGAGAATTTTTTTTATTTTATGGTTTATATATATATATTATTTAATTAAATATTGTCGGGCGGGCGGGTATCCACCCGACCAAAATTCCAAAAACCGTTATCCGTCCATTATCCGGATATTTAAAATATCCGTATCCGTCCGTATATATGCTCGCGGGCAGACGGGCGAGCGAGTCGGCCGGATTGGTCGGGCGGGTTGGGTTCCACGGTTTTTTGCCCACCCCTACTTTCTAGGTTCTTTTCTAACATAGTACGGCAAAGAACTTGAACATAAGACTTTTTAACTCTAGAATAGTGCCCCACCATCAGTCTAAAAATAAAAAAAACACAACATACAATCTTCTGGCTTGACAAGAAGCTAAGCCAAAAATATCAAATTATTGCAACATTACCAACTGTTTTCAATAGCAAAACGGATTTTTATGCTATGTTGACTTGGTGGCTTTTTTTGGGTGGAGGAGGAGAGCGGAGCAAAGGAAAGGGGATAAGGGGGTTTAAAGAATCTTGCTTAAAAAGTTTTTTTAAGTGGGAGAGAAAATGATAGGGAAAGGGGGGGGGGGGGGGGGGGGGGGCGAGCAGTTTTAAGATACCCCTCCAAATCCTTCATTTTTAATTTCCCAAATTAAGAAAATTTATATAAAAAGAATTTAAATTGTTAATTATGCCCTTATGATGTCAATTTATATCTATTTTTGTAAAATTAGTAAATATGTGTCATAATTGTCAATTTATATGACCATGCCCCTCCTTTCCTCTTCACTACTTATTTTTTAGGACATCCAAATAAAGGGGAAAAGTATCTATTTCCTTTCCCTCTTACATAATTTTTAAAATACCTAAACAAGAAAAATGGGTAACCATTGCCCTCTCATCTCTTCCATTCTCCTCTCCTTTCCCCTCTACTCTCTACTCTCTTCTCACTTTAAACTTCCAAACATAACTTAGAGGCCAGCCTAAAAGTTGAAGATGTAGTAGTGTCAACTATCACGATTCTCACGAAGAAACAATTTACCATCTTTTCTAAGTTGTTTTTTTTTCTATAAAATTTTTCTAAGTTGTTAGAGCATGTAAAAGCAAGCTCAAAGATATAATTGTATGATAGTACACATGCTAAATAAGTAAAAATATCCCAACTTTTTGCCCATCTTTTTTAGATGTAGGGCCCAATCTTTGATTGGGAGTGAGATTGGGGGGGGGGGGGGGGGGAATTTTAAAGTTTAAACAAACTGTAATGCTTAGGACTCAAACACCTTTTATATATATATATGTTTCAAGTAAAAATTAAACCATTTATTGTACTGTGTTACCAAAAAAAAAAAAAAAAACTTAATGGAAAAGCCAAAAGAGGTCATTTTTTTTTTTTTTAATTTTTGGTGAATAAAATCGATTATTTTAAATATTGGAAACTAAAAGCACTAAAATATGAAATTTTAGGAACCAACAATATATTTTAATATTTTTCTTATTTAGTTAGTTACAGTTTTTTAAAATCTACTTTTTTTAAGGTATAGTTGAAATTTTATACAAATTATTTGTAAACAAATTAAATAAACTCATCCAAATATAAATTTGTCAATAAATGAAGAATACTGAAGAACATGAGAAAATTATTATTAATATATTATATATATATATATATATATATATATATATATATATATATATATATATATATATATATATATATAATATATATATATATAATATATATAAATGAGGAATTATAAAAGTTATTATTGGGTTATTCCCAAGTGTATGAGGCGACTGCAACATGATACAAGTCGTGATTAAGGCTGCATCCATTATTAGGGATGGCAAAGGGGCGGATTGGGACCAGATCATGGGTGACCCGAACCCGCCCCGACCTATAAACATGTGACCCGACCCCGCCCCGCCCCGGTGGTCGGGGCAACCTACCTCGCCCCATCCCCGAGCCGCCCTACCCCGCCCCGAATTTTAAAAAAAAAACTTATACTCCTCAATTAAAATAAAACCCATACCTCAAAAATTCAACTAACATGGATTCTCTTTAATAAACACAAACAAAGATTCTTTGTTTTGAATTGGTTTTACCTAAAATGTTATGATCACATAATAATAAAAACCAATATTTTTGTAATATTATTAAAAGTAGGTGCGGGTCGGGGCGGGTCGGGCTAATCGAGGCGAGGCGGGGTGGGTCAATGCCAATACCCATTACCGCCCCGCCCCAGTGATCGGGGCAAAAGTCTTGCCCCGTTCCCGCCCCGCCACCTCTACGGGGCGGGTAAAATCCGTGCGGGTCGGGACCGGTCGGTGCAAAATTGCCATCCCTATCCATTATAAAGAAGTGTGATCCATGCTAAGGAAAAGGAAAAAAGAATACAAGAAGAAGAAGAAAAGGACTACGATGTTCATGATTTGACCAAACAAGCAAACACACTTTGTTTATTATTATCGTCATTGGTGAGAAGTGCAAACGGACATCTTAGAATTCTCTCGTTTTTTGGTGAAACAGTTTAGGGTTTCAATTAGATTGAGTTTTAATTGACCTAATATTTTGAGAACCTTTTTGAGAGGTGGGAAAAAAAATACACAACCCATTTATGAAATTTTTTGTTTGTTTGTTTTAAAAAGCTCCAATTATTATCGGAAACTTTTGGGGCCTTTTTGTAATTGGGGGCCTTAGGCCTAGGCCTAAATTGGCTAGTGCTAAACCTAGCTGTGCTACCATTGGTATGAAGGATGGCTCTAGGGATTTGACTGTGTGGACAGTTGTTGTTGTTGTTGTTACTGGAATTAATCAATGATGGACATATTTGAGATGATAAGTAATTATTGACGTGGTTTTAAATTGTTTAGTTGATATTTTTAATTGATGTGTCTTATTTTTATTGGATCACTTTTTACACATTACATAATTTTTATATTTACTAATTGCAAATGATAGTCTCTCATTGTCCGCGGATCTTACAGAATACTTTTTAACTTTATTAATTGCCTTGCTAATTATTAAGGAACTGTGAAATGTAATAATTCCATTGAACTTAAAGCTGCTAATCCCTTTTCCTTGACCCATAATAGGTTGTAAAAGAAAGAAAGAAAAGAAAAGTAATGGTGAGCTAGATATGAGTGTGGTCCAATTTAGATCATTAATTTTGGCTGCAAACTCAGAAAGATAGAACTTATTTCTCTTCTTTAATAATCATGTTCTTTTATTATTTTCACAATGTTCCTAATCTCCTTATTCCCCCAACCCCTTCCACAGTTTAATATATTTGTCTGGATACAAATTTTCTTCATCGAAACAACCAACTGTTTTTCGTTATAAAAAGTAAAAACTTTATGGGCCTCCTCCAAATTTGAAAAGCCTCTGCTAATTTATGCATTTCGTACACCTCAACAATTTTTCTTTTTCTTTTTTTTCTAAATAAATCATGATATGCTAAAATATTTACACGAAGCATCATGATAGCGATTATCTTTAATAAGAGTAGCCAATTATTTATATCATGATAATGACAATATTCCATTAAATAAATAGTCTCGCTACGAAGTGGCAGAGACCCACCAGCACCCAGATTGGCAGGCATGTACACATGATGCAATCTTGCGCATGTTGTGAACAGACAAACCGTCCAAATAAGCAGAACATAAACCAGTCAACTTTTGAACACATGAAAGGCACATTATCCCGTCCCATCTCCATCAACTAGTCAATATTATATTTGCTACAAGTCAATTACCAGATTGATAGGCTGCCAATAAAATATGACGTTCTTTAGCCTTTTTTTTTTTTTAATTAATGTTTTACACAATTACACACTTGCAACATTCTCTTCTTAAAACTTAAAACGCCAATGATTTGTTGGTAGAACGATACTTCGTGATGCCTCCCCATCAAAATTAGCCAAGATTGTAAAAATAGAAGGAAATGATTTATAAGCTGTTCAAGCGAGTCTCAAGGGAAATTTTTATATGAATTTTGCTTGAGAAAGTTGTTACGCAAGGTCGAACAAAGTATCACATAAGTGTAAGATTAAATTAATCGGTGACCCACATGTTAAAGTACATTTGATCGGTTAGAGGTTTAATAGTAGTATGTTACATATCTCTTAAAGTTAGCTTAATGTTATTTTTAACTTATTGGTCATTTATGAAGTGGTTTCCTAAGTAACTCTTACTTTGATGGTTAAGTGGAGATTAAAGTTTAAAAAAAGGAAACGGGTCCTCTCTCTACTTATAAAAGAGATGTTTAATACTCCTATCAGATAAGGTTAAGTTGAACATATACATAAAGAGGGTCAAGAGAGAGAAACATTTTTTCTATTAAGATAGAGAAATCTTTTCTCTATTAAGAATGGATCAATGTAAGTATATTATGACTATTTAATTTTGTGAAGATCATGATAGTTCTAAATCCTTGATTAATGTAGTCGTTAATTATCTAACAACATAGAAAGATAATTTTACATGTGGTATCAGAACCTGTGTTTAAGAATTATTGTGATTTTCCATTGAATGAATTTTTAATTTATATCGGTGAATTCTTAACCTTAAATTTTGGTTCGAGTTTAAATATGTGAATTCAGTTTCTTTGTTTTTTCTAAATGTTTACAACTTTATGATCAAAACATTTCAAAACCCAAATCGTTGTAATAAATTAAATACATAATGATCTCATTTATTAGCATTGTTCTTTATTGATTATTTTTCGCTTAACGTTCTAATTTATTTTCTCACTATAATGACCATATACTATCTAGTAGCATGTAAGGTATGTGTGAGAACATATTTGATATTTTGTAATTGAAATATCATAATATACTTGCTAATTGTCAAATAAATTTAAACTAATACGTCACCCTACATGACTAATATACTTTGAGTGCTTATATATGAACAACCAATAGAATGTATTCCTTTAATAATTGTAGTGGTTGGTGTATTTGAATGGCATGCTTATATTTGTTCACATTACTTTGAACATATTACTGTTGATTTAATGTTTTATGTAAGGTCATTAATTTTGATTTGGAATTTATATTATGATACGGTTTGGTAGTCACCAAAGTGGCCCAACTGGAATGGGACATAGATAACAAGTCAAATAATTGAGATTTAACACCTATTCCCTAGTGTTAATAAATTTAATGATCATATAAATTGCAATTCTTTAATCACAAGAATATTAGGTTTGGCCCAAAGGTGCACCACTTTTGAGTGATTAATGAATTGAAATAGGATGGTTGGTGGGTATTCATAGTTGAAATTGGAACGGATACCCAAAGGTAACATGCCAACTTAATTATGAATATTTTACCAATTAGTCCTATTAGGTGAAAGGGAATCACCATAATTGTTTAATAGTTTACCATAAGAATAACCCAAAGGTGGATCACAGTAATACTATTTATTATTGTTTAAATATGTGTTTCATTATGGTTTATTGTTCCTTATTAATTACTCTTTGCACTAATGTAGTGAGCATGGATTATTATTTGCAGTATCTGTTCCTGTTTCGCTACATTCGCATGCTTCGTCTATTCCTATGCTGAATGGAACAAATTTCTCAAATTGGAAAGAACATGTTCAGTTTCACCTTGGTGTACTAGATCTAGATATAACACTTCATGAATTTGAGAAACCACATGTTCCCACTGATATAAGCAGTGCGGAAGAAAATGATTTGTACAAAGCATGGGAAAAGTCAAATAGACTAAGCATTATGTTTATACGAATGACAATAGCAAAAAACATCAAAACAACACTTCCAAAAACTGATGATGCTAAAGAATTCCTTGCCAATGTGGCAAAACGTTTCAAAACTGTTGATAAGTCTCTTACGGGAACACTAATGGCTAAGCTTACCACCATGAAATTTGACGGTACGCGTGGGATATAAGAGCATCTCCTTGAAATGACAAATTTGGCTGCTCAATTAAAGACTTTGGGGATAAATGTGGATGAGTTCTTTCTCGTGCAATTCATCTTGAATTCCTTGTCTCCTCAGTATGGGCCGTTTCAGATTAATTATAACATTATGAAGGATAAGTGGAATCTGAATCAATTGGCCAATATGCTTAATCAAGAAGAGGCAAGGCTTAAAAAACTTGAACAACATTCAGTTCATCTCGTAAGTCAAGGAGCTTAAAGAAAATGGAGGAAACCTAAAAAGGGCATAAAGCATGTACCACACAAAAGCAAATGAGCCCAGCCCTAATGTTCAGGCTCATAAGAAGGAAATAGGCAATGATAAGTGTCATTTCTGTAGAAAGTTGGGACATTATCAGAAATATTGCCCGAAACATAGGTAATGGTTCGAAAAGAAAGGTAAATGTCTAATTACAGGTTTTGTTTCTGTATGTTTTGAATCAAACCTAACTGAAGTTCCTTCTAATACTTGGTGGCTTGATTCTACGGCTACAACTCATGTTTCCAATATGATGCAGGAATTCCTTTCAATCCAGACCATAAATCCAAATGAGAATTTCATGTTGATGGAAAATCGGGTTAGAGCTTTAATTGAAGCCATTGGTACTTATCGTTTATTTCTTGACACTGGTCACTTAGATTTGTTTCAGACATTTTATGTTCCTTCAATCTCTAGAAATTTAGTTTCTTTGCCTAAACTTTATCTTGATGGCTACTTCATAAATTTTGGGAATAAAAGTTTTAGTTTGTTTAAGAATACCTCTTTTGTTGGTTTTGGTATTCTTTGTGATCATTTATACAAATTTGAGCTTAATGATCAATTTGCTGAAACCCTTCTCACCCTGCATCATAATGTTGGTACTAAACGTAGTCTAATTAATGAAAATTCCTCAAACTTGTGGCATAAAAGGTTGTGACACATTTCCAGAGAAAGGCTAGAGAGATTAGTAAAAGATGGGATTCTCCCGAACCTAGATTTTACTGATCTCGATGTGTGTGTGGATTGTATTAAGGGTAAACAAACCAAACACACCAAGAAAGGTGCCACAAGAAATACAAAGCTCCTTGAGATTATCCATACAGACATTTGTGGGCCTTTTGATACTCCATCTTTTGGTAAAGAAAAATACCTCATCACCTTTATAGATGATTTTTCACGTTATGGTTATATCTATTTATTGCATGAAAAATCTCAAGTAGTGAATGCCCTTGAGGTATACATTACTGAGGTTGAAAGACAATTAGAAAGAAAGGTGAAGATCATCAAATCAGATAGAGGTGGTGAATATTATGGAAAGTATTGTGAATCAGGACAATGCCCAGGCCCATTTGCTAAACTCCTTGAAAAGCATGGCATTTGTGCACAATACACTATGCCAGGAATACCACAGCAAAATGGTTTAGCTGAAAGACGGAATCATACTTTAATGGATATAGTTAGAAGTATGTTAAGTAATTCCACATTACCCTTATCATTGTGGATGTATGCTCTTAAAACCATTGTATACTTATTGAATCGGGTTCTTAGTAAGGCAGTTCCAAAGACCTTTTTTGAGTTGTGGACTAGAAGGAAACCAAGTTTAAGACACCTGCATATTTGGGGTTGTCCAGCGGAAGCTAGAGTTTATAATCCACATGAAAAGAAATTGAACTTAAGAACAATTAGTGGTTACTTTATTGGTTACCTTGAAAAATCCAAAGGGTTTAGGTTTTACTATCCTAATCATAGTATGAGAATAGTGGAAACCGGTAATGCTAGATTCATTGAAAATGGTGAAATCAGTGAGAGTGATAATCTACAAAATGTAGATATTCAAGAAGTTAGGGTACAAGTTCCAATGCCTATAATTTCAAACAAAATTGTTGTTCCTATAATTGTTGAACAACCAAACAACATTGAATAACAAATTAATGAACCATCACTCCATAATAATATGGTTACCAATGAACAAATGGTAGAAGAACCACAAGGAGTAGCATTAAGAAGATCTCAAAGAGAAAGGAGGTTTGTTATTTTAGATGAATATGTGGTATATCTACAAGAATCTGATTTTGACATAGGATCAAGTAAAGATCTGATTTCGTTTTCACAAGCCTTGGAAAGTGTTGATTCTACTAAATGGATGAATGCCATGAAAGATGAATTGAAATCAATGAATCAAAATAAAGTTTGGAATCTCGTTGAATTGCCTGAAGGATACAAGAAAATTGGTTGCAAGTGGGTCTACAAGACCAAACGCGACTCTAAGGGCAATATCGAACGATTTAAAGCTAGACTTGTGGCTAAAGGTTTCACTCAGAAAGAAAACATTAATTACAAAGAGACCTTCTCCCCTGTATCCAAAGAAGGACTCACCTAGAATCATTATGGCTTTGGTGGCTCATTATGATTTGGAATTACACCAAATGGATGTGAAAACTGCTTTCCTAAATGGGAGTTTAGAGGAAGAAGTCTATATGGATCAACCTGAAGGTTTCTCCATTGAAGGAAAAGAACACTTGGCTTACAAACTTAAAAAGTCAATATACGGACTTAAACAAGCTTCTCGACAATGGTACCTTAAGTTCAATGATACCATTACTTCTTTTGGATTTAAAGAAAACACTTTGATTGGTGTATTTATCTAAAGGTTAGTGGGAGTAAGTTTATATTTTTTGATTTTGTATGTTGACAACATTTTGCTTGCTAGTAGTGATCTTAGTATATTGCACGAAACCAAGAAATTTCTTTCTAAGAACTTTGAAATGAAGGATATGGATGAGGCAACTTATGTGATAGGAATTGAAATATTTCGAGATAGATCACGTGGAATATTAGGGTTGTCTCAGAAAGCATATATTGAAAGAGTTCTAGAAAGATTCAAAATGGAGAATTGTTCTGCTAGTGTTGCCTCTATTCAGAAAGGTGACAAATTCAGCCTTATGCAATGCCCACAAAATGAATTGGAACGAAAACAAATGGAAGGAATTCCTTATGCTTCTGCAGTAGGAAGTTTAATTTATGCACAAACTTGCACCAGGCCAAACATCAATTTTGTAGTTGGTATGTTAGGTTAGGTAGATACCAAAGCAATCCAAGAATGGATCATTGGAAAGCTGCAAAAAAAGTGATAAGGTATTTGCAAGGCACAAAGGATTTTATGCTTACATTTAGGAGATCTGACAGTCTAGAGGCTACTGACTACTCAGATTCAGACTTTGCTGGATGCATTGATAGTAGAAAGTCCACTTTTGGTTATTTGTTCATGTTAGTTGGAGGAACAATATCATGGAAAAGTGCGAAGCAAACTATCATTGCTTCATCTATTATGGAAGCTGAATTTGTGGCATGCTTTGAGGCCACAGTTCATGGATTGTGGTTGTGGAATTTTATCTCAAGACTTGGGATTGTTGACTATGTTTCCAAGCCACTGAGAATTTATTTCCATAACTCTGCAGCTATGTTTTTCTCTAAAAACGACAAGTATTCTAAGGGTGCAAAACACATGGAATTGAAATACCTTACTGTTAAAGAAGATGTTCAGAAACAACGAGTGTCAATAGAACACATTAGCACACAGCTTAAGGTTGTGGATCCATTGACAAAGGGATTAGCTCCAAAGACATTTAAGGAACATGTCAATCGAATGGGTCTTGAAAAATAGCACTTGATTATTGCTATTTTAATGAAATAAGATACTTTATGTTATTTATGCTATTTGACACTTGGAGATCTCAATAAATGTGTTTCTGATAATTCCTGTTTTATTTGTGTATGTAAATGTATGATAACAGGAATAGTTTCTGTAAAAGAGACATTATTGTTAGACCTTCTAAATTCACTTCTCATTTATAGACTATATTAAACAGGTTATTGGTGTCGTAGTACATGGAAGGAACTATGTCGCATAATTGACATAGAACCACCATGACTCGCATTAGTGGGTTGTTTAATTATAGTATTAAAATGATTGAATTAAAGTAAGATTAGATATGTATTATTGCGCGCCTAATGTTAAACTTATTAAACCTTAATGAAAGTGATCATATGGGCCAAGTGGGAGAATGTAAGATTAAATTAATCAGTGAGCCACATGTTAAAGCACATTTGATCGGTTAGAGGTTTAATAGTAGTATGTTACATATCTCTTAAAGTTAGCTTAATGTTATCTTTAACTTATTGGTCATTTATGAAGTGGTTTCCTAAGTAACTCTTACTTTGATAGTTAAGTGGAGATTAAAGTTTAAAAAAAGGAAACGGGTCCTCTCTCTACCTATAAAAGAGATGTTCAATACTCCCATCAGATAAGGTTAAGTTGAACATATACATAAAAAGGGTCAAGAGAGAGAAACCTTTTTTCTATTAAGATAGAGAAATCTTTTTTCTATTAAGAATGGATCAATATAAGTATATTATGACTATTTAATTTTGTGAAGATCATTATAGTTCTAAATCCTTGATTAATGTAGTCGTTAATTATCTAACAACATAGAAAGATAATTTTACAATAAGGTCAACCAAAATTTATGTTGCTCGATGGTTCAATCGAGCAAAATATAGTTTGTTCTAGCTAATTTGCTCGAGCGAAAGAAAATAATAGCTTGAGTCTTAAGGATTCTACAAAATTATGCAGAAAAGTATACTTTAAATAAGAGTGACTATTTCTAACTGCTAATAACAGTTTAAAATTTAAATAATATTTTAAAGGTTACCCTCATTTTCTTCAATCTTCGGTTAACAATGATTTACAATATCAATAAAATTCTCCGGCGGTTTCTATAAATATATATATATATATATATATATATATACATATATATTCTAAAGGTTACAACTCTTCAATTGTGCTTAATATTTTGTAGAGTATATATTGTATGTGGTAGTTTAGGCTACAAGAAGGGTTTAAAAGGTATTAGAGTTAAGTGAGTCAATTATCCATATATTTGGTTACTAATTATGTGTCAACGGTGAGTGTTGGACAGCAACTCCAAGAGTTTCTCTACTCTTTCACCCACAACAACATGTAGAGAAAAAAGTCACTTTCTACTTACTTTTTCAAATACATTCTCCAGTAAACTTTTTATTCTCTCTTTACTTTATTTAAATATACTTACTTTATTCTTTTATCCCATTTAAATACTATATTTTTTATTTTTTATTTATCATCTCTTTATTCTTTTGTTGTGGAGAGAGAAAATAAAATTATTTTTTAACGTGTGTGGAGAACTACAATAGTTTTCCACAACGGGAGAGCTACTGTAGCATTTAGAACATGTAGAGAACTTGAAAAGAAGTTGTTGGAGCAACAAAATCATGCTTTAACTCTCTACATGTGGAGAAGAGAGGGGAATAGAGAGAATATTAGAGATGCTATGCGAGTATTGTTTATATGATTAGTAGCTAGTAAAGAACAATAACACAAGATTTGAAGTGAAAAAAGTCAAAAACCCTTATGCACTTAACTTGAAAAGTAAAAAAACCACAATTTGAAGTAGACAAAGAGTTTGAGGTTTGAAATGCAATATTTAAAATTCCAAGCTTTAATTAAGGGTTAAAAAAATGTAATTTAACCCCAAGAAATAAAATAAAATAAAAATAAAGAGAATAAATTTAATAAGGAGCCGGTGTAATACCCCAGTTTTACACCCACCAATAAAAGCATGTCACGTCAGTTTTTTAAACTTTGTTTCACACTTCCAAATCAGCTCACCCACACACAATTATTTCTTTTGAAAATAATGAAAACCCAGAAAAACATAACACCGGAGAAAACCGGATCTAGAGAGAGAGGAGGCAAGGGAGAGAGAGAGCCCGACGGTGGATTCGCCACAACCAAACCATTACCACCAAACAACCATCACCGAACCACCACCTTTGATACCGCTGGAAGGTCTTCACTTCATTCCCTTTAATTATGAACATGTGTTCTGTCTAATCTACAGACCAGAGTGCCAAATCAAGAAAAGCCTGGATTGTTCTTGGTGGTGCAAGTATACTTTGTTCAACCTTGATGAGACGTTCTTCTTATCAAAATTGCTTTTTTCTTAAGTTTACTAACTCTTTCTTTTGTGCTTCATTTTATGATTTGTTTTTACAGATGTTTGAGTAGTGTTTATTGTTTCCAGCGGTGTCAAAGGTGGTGGTTCGGTGATGGTTGTTTGGTGGTAATGGTTTGGTTACAGCGAATCCACCGTCGGGCTCTCTCTCTCCCTTGCCTCCTCTCTCTAGATCTGGTTTTCTCCGATGTTATGTTTTTCTGGGTTTTCATTGTTTTTGAAAGAAATAATTGTGTGTGGGTAAGCTGATTTGGAAGTGTGAAACAAAGTTTAAAAAACTGACGTGGCATGCTCTTATTGGTGGGTGTAAAACCAGGGTATTACATCATCTCCTTATTGAATTTATTCTCAAAAATAAAAGGTCTCCCACATATGGTGGAAGGGCTCATAGCAAAGCATATGAAGCCACCCTCATTGGATCCTTTATCCTCTATGACTTCATGTTTTCCCAAAGCATATGTCCTTTGGCAACTCCCAAGCTAAAATTTGGCTTTCTCTGGATGTAGAAAACGAAGTTTCATCCAACGGTCGAAATCACATGAAGGTGTCACACGATAAGAGCAAGAAACGGTTAGCATTGGATAATTCCCGCCCCACACAACGGAGGCAGTTGTCCATCACGGTCGTCCAATAGGATTCCATTACGCCATTCCCAATACAAATGCTCTTTGTTTAGTGAGAAAAGAAAAAGGAACAACAACAAAAGCAATTCTCGTTTTGTGTGCACGAATCACACAGAGAGACAGAGAGAAGACTCTGTTACTCTTTTAGACTTTACAGAAAAGCAAACGACGACGACGACGACGACGACGTTGACGTTTAACGGAGAAGGAATATGGGGCTAGAAGACGGCGAAGGGTGACGGTGACGTTGGCGGTGGTAACCGTAAGGTGATTGTAGGGGTAAAGTGGGACACGCCGAGCCGAGAATTGCTGACGTGGGCACTAGTCAAGGTTGCACAGCCCGGTGACTATGTCATTGCTCTTCACGTCCTTGAAACCGACACTGGTTAGCTCTACTCTACTCTCTCTGTTAAGGCATTTTGGGTGGGATTGTAATTAATGTGAAATTCATGAGTTTTTTGTGATTGTAGAGAGCACAGCGTCGCTTCTCTCGCTGGTGAAGACGTTTAATTCGATGCTCTCTGTTTATGAAGGCTTCTGCAACTTGAAACAGGTCTCCCTCTCAAATCACATTGCTATTTCTACCTTCTATGTTTGGATGCCGAGTCAAACTGCAATTAGAGTTTAGTTTTCTCACTAACCAAACAGAACTTACGGATTATTATTATTATTTTTTAGGTTGATCTGAAGCTGAAGGTGTGTAGAGGCGCAAAGGCCAGGAAAATTTTAGTCCGGGAGGTGAAATCATACGGTGAGGCTACGCTCATTGTCGGAATTTCTAAATCTCGTCATAGAATCCGGTCATCGGCCTCGGTTGCTAAGTACTGCGCTAGTAAATTGTCCAAAAACTTTGGTGTTTTCGCCGTTGATAATGGCAAAGTTTTGTTCCAGAGAGCGGCTTCTTCTACAAACGCCGATAAATCGCGAGGTTAGTAATTTATGAATTCGTGTGTATTGCTTAATTTGGATGGAAGTGTTTTTGTTATGGTAAAATCTGCAGTTTATATTGTCAATTGTTCTTCAAATCCTTAAATATATGTTTCTATTAGAAATTGATATGAGATTAATTTTTTTTGTGGGGAAAAAACAGTAATTGTCACAACAATTATGGTTACTTGGTTCCTAAGTATTTAGGCAAAGCATGTAGAAGTTCTAAATTATGTAAATGATGCTGCAGGGGGAGTGAATTCGGATGAGAGTCAGCAATGTCTGGAGGAATTGAGCTTGGGTTTGACGAAGAAGACTCTGAAGAAGAATTGCTCAAGTTGTGCACCAGATGCAGTGTTGTGGGATGATTGTGGAACCCAACCTGCGGAAGAGTTGCTTGAGGATGGGGATGATCGTAAAGATAATATGTTGGCTTTGGTACCATACCGATCGGCTGAGGCTGATACGAGTTCAAGTTCGAGTTCCATTGTGATTCAAGAATCACCAGAGTTGAAATCTGGGTGGTCGGTTCTTCGTCGGGTATTTCTACCCAGGCGGCAAAACATGGAGAAATCTGGGAAAAAGTCATCTGTGTTTCAGTGGGTTTTGAGATTACCGAGCTGGCATTCTTCGGCTGTGGTCTATCCTGATCAGAAACAGGGTAATCTTGATCAGGATGATGAGCATTGTTCCTCACTTGACGGAGAGAGCGGTGCAATTGTGGTTTTTGGATCTTCAGCTGTGTGTCCTCTTTCCCCCTGTAATGGATTCGGTAACCTTCCTAAAGAATTGTTGGGTTTACATGAGAAATATTCATCCAGCTGCAGGTTGTTTAACTACCAGGAGCTTTTGTTGGCAACCTCCAATTTCAAGCCTGGTTCGTTTGCTTTCCTTAATTTTATAGACCTGCTTTCAAGTTTCCCTCAAATTTTGGAATTTCACTAATAAAGTTTGATTTGTGATTTCCAGAGAATATGATTGGTAAGGGTGGTAGTAGTAATGTTTACAAAGGGTGTCTTCCGGATGGCAAGGAGTTGGCGGTCAAAATCTTGAAGCCTTCTGAAGATGTGCTAAAAGAGTTCATTCAGGAAATTGACATCATTACAACTTTACATCACAAGAACATAATCTCTCTATTTGGGTTCTGTTTCGAGGACAACAATTTACTATTGGTCTATGATTTTCTTTCAAGAGGAAGCCTAGAAGAGAACCTTCATGGTAAACTTTTCTTTTAGTTTTATCTGCTTGAATCAGAGAAAAAACTACATTATATTCTCCTTTTTAAAAATAAAAAATAAAACTCATAGTAAGTATTCTCTGATTAAGGTAATAAGAAGGATGGGAAACCTTTCGGTTGGCAAGAGAGATATAATGTGGCTGTGCGTGTAGCCGAGGGGTTGGACTTTTTACACAATGACTGTGTAGAACCTGTGATCCACAGGGATGTGAAATCCTCGAACATCCTTCTCTCTGATGATTTTGAGCCACAGGTACTGCATGTAACTTTTTCAATCTTTCTGCTACAATACAAGAAGCTTTTTATGCTCATTATCTTTCATCACACCACTTCAGCTCTCAGATTTTGGACTTGCTAGTTGGGCTTCTGCGTCATCCCATGTTACTTGCACCGACGTTGCAGGAACCTTTGGGTGTGTAATTTGTTTTCTAGTTCCTGTTTTCTCTTAGTTACTTTAGGTGTACCTCTAACACTCCCTCATGTGGCAGTTACTTGGCTCCAGAATACTTCATGCATGGCAAAGTGAGTGACAAAATTGATGTCTATGCATTTGGTGTTGTACTTCTTGAGCTTCTTTCAGGTAGAAAGCCGATTAACAATGAATCTCCAAAGGGCCAGGAAAGCCTAGTAATGTGGGTAAGTTCTTTTCTCTGAAAAAATCTGTATGCTGGAATATCTGCTGCTCATCATGATTCTGAACTTTACACCCAGAAAAGAAATAACAACTCTGTATTTGAAAAACAATGGGTTGAGTCATGGATACATGAAATGAATTTATTTTTGATAAACAATGGTCTTTAGAGAAGTGAGCTCATTTGTAATGTTGAAACTGTATATTGATTGCCTAACTCTGAGTATACCTCTTGATTCATGTCAAATAATGCGGATATGATGTTATCCAGGCTAAGCCAATTTTGAAGGGTGGGAAGGTTTCCCAATTGCTCGATCCAAGCTTGGGCAGCGACTATGACCATGATCAGATTGAGTGGATGGTTTTGGCTGCTACCCTTTGCATTAAACGTGCACCTAGATTACGGCCTCAAATCAGCCTTGTAAGTTTGTTCAATACTGCAAATTTTCACTCATTTTTGTAATGATTTCATTTATTTATCATTTTTTTTTTTTTTTTTTGCTTCACCAAAAGGTATTGAAGCTTCTCCAAGGTGATGAGGAAGTGACAAGGTTGGGCAAAGCAACAACTCTGTACATCAGAAGAATTTGATGACTTGGATGGGGAGGCATTTCCTAGCAACATCCAATCCTATCTTAACATGGCATTGCTAGACTTGGAAGATGATTCACTTTCTGTTAGTAGCAGTGAACAAAGTGTCTCATTAGAGGACTATCTGCGAGGAAGATGGAGCCGCTCATCAAGCTTTGATTAAGTTGGTCTGTGGAGGGATGCAATTCTGCAAGCAAACATTTTTATTTTTGTTCTTCATTTTTTTTGGGCCCCTTTTTGTGTATATATGCCTTTGTGTTTTGTATTTCAAATTTTTTGGTTCAGTCACTTAGACTGGGTCTCGGAAGAGAGGTTGTTTGCAAGAGGTTTGCCCCCCTCCTGGACTTGGTAGTTATGTCAGTCCTTGTTTCTTTGTGCAGCTTCTGGTTGTCTGATCGAATGCATCACTCTGTTAATATTAATTTTTTTTTCCTAACTGATTTTTAAGCTTAAGTGGTATGTTTCTATCTTGAATTCAACACACAGTAGGCAAAGCAATTTTTGTGCTAACTGGCTTGCGAACCACAGCATGACACCATGATCTTGGCCTCTTGGGTTGTATTTTATAACTCTTTATGATTTTGATATTTCAAGATGATGTTAGACCCATATTAAGAATTGAAGGGTGCTTATAGTCCACGAAACTAATTTTCTCCTGGAATATATATGATTTCTTTTCTTGTACTTATATCTTGCACCTCTCTGTTAACAAAGTGTTAGTCTATACTACTACCTAACCAATAACTTAATTAAAACCTTAAATTTCACATATAACAGTATTGAATAAGTTTCATTAGAGATTAACGATTAATTCTCAAGTTACTTACTTCCTAAGTTGCTTGTGGCACTGTCTTTATTCACTTGTCAATTAGTCGAGAACTAAGCATTAAGCAAAAAAAATGTTAAGCATTAAGTCAACTTCCATTTATTTTAGACCAAATGAATTTTCATCTCATGATTGAAAGTATAAGAATGATATTAATATTTGTAATAATGGGTGCATCCAATAAATGGAAGTCACTAAGTCATGGACTAGAAATTTTGAAAAGAAAAAAGAGAGAGAGGAAAGTTTAATAAAAGGCTAGTAAAGATGCATATGTTATAAAACCAAAGGTATCCGCAAATGCTTTGTAAAGATAAATAAATCCAAATTCTAGATTTTCTATTTGAATTGATTTAAAAAGAAATTGTGCTATATTTCCACTTTTCCAGCACTCATTTCTAACTTATGAGGGTATTTATGTCTTTTTCTTAGGAAAAATTATTTTTGTTGATGTCATTTATAATTATATGACAATTTTGATTGAGATGAAACTGTATGTTTTGGAAATAGGACTAAAGTGCAGGTTTAAATAAAACTCTAAGGTGGTTTTATAATTTTCACTTTTATTAATATCCATGTCTTTTTTAGCTTCTTGATATTCCTTTTCATTTTCCTCCGCCGAAGTAGATACTGGAATCCCTTTATTCATTGCGTATACGTTTCCACTCCACCTTCCTCAAATATTCTACTTGTCGATTCTTTATGAACTTATGTTTATTTTTTTGGGTAAAGGCCCTAGTACTAAAAGGTGCCCAATTGGCCACGTGATAACCCTTTATAAAATAAAAGATCCCAGCAAGCCAATCAATTTTTAAAGATGAGAAGTTTACCTAAAATATTGAAAGCTTTTCCAAAATCATAGTACTAATAATTTTTAATGACGGATCTCTACATCTCCAGATTTGATTTTTGGTCAAGTATGGAGATTTAGGATTTATCCAATAGTTGCCGTTTAGATTTTAGAGTAATCTCTATACGCATCCCATAAGATTTTGAATACATATAATAAACTCAGAATTGACTAATTCTTCATCCTAATTTAATTAGGGGTCCTATCGTTTTTATTCAACAAAAAAAAAAAATAAATAAATAAAATAATTAGGGGTCGATTCTATGGATTATGTTATAATTACGGTTTAATTGGAGTTGGTCACAGACTCACATTGTTTCTTTGTTCATTTTTTTTTTTCTGTAAAATTTGCGTTACCCATTCCAATCTCTACATTAATTGGTTGACGAATATAATTCACATGAATGTGAAAAATTATTAGGTGCCAAGTTAGGGTATCTTTGACGAGTGATTATTTGATAGTTTCAGAATACAAATAAGTATGTATGCTATTCTCTCACATGAATTGTAGCTCTCACTAATTAAATTCATAATAAGATCCGCCACTATGTAAAATGAGAGAATACATATTTATTTGTACTGTAAAACTAAATTTAGCCCAAAAAAAAAAAGAGGGTACTTTGGAACTACCAAATATTGAATAATTTTCTAGACAAGAAATACTATTTATAAATAATTAGTCATACTTCAAACCACTTACATAGCAAATCATGGGAGGCAAATTCACAATATTTAATGGATAACAATCCGTTGTCAAAAAAAAAAAAACAATCCGTTGTCACTTTTCAAAAAAAAAAAATATATCCGTTATCACTAGCTGCTTCTATTCGTTATAAAAGCATTACTGTAGCCATTTGACCTAGTCATATTTTAGTGACATCGGGTTTTACATGAATTCCTAATACTAAATGCTCAACAGAAATACAAAATTGATGCCCAGTCCAACGTTCATCCTATCCTGAATAAAGTCTTGATAGTAGTCATAGTAGAGTTTTTGTAATTTGGGTAAATGTATCTATCATTTAATCGACAAGTAATTGAGTATCCGTTAATATTTTAAATTGGATGATAGATATTTGTGATAGATACATGCACACTGATTTGAATTACGAGGTGGACATCACAATTTGCATATAAATATCGATTTAGGATGTTGACAAAAAAAATTGCAATTTAAAGCGAACATTTCAAATACTCTTAAATTGTGTTGGATTTGAGAATTTGCAAATTACAATAAAGGGATTTGAAGAACAATCATAATAATTATAGATTACTACTTCAGATAACTTTAAAAACACGTGATGATATGACTTTTGGAGATTTTTCACAAATAAAAACATTTGTGATATTATGAATTTGAATGATATCTTATACCTAGTTATTTCAAATTCACATATTGTTAAGAGTTTTATAACCTAATGGCATTATCTAATTTCCTTTATAAAAATGATTATTGTTCGAATACATTCTCCCCAACTTGCTGTAACAATTGAATTAAATAAAAAATAAAAAAAATCCACATTTTAATTAAACTTAAATCCCTTTGTAAATTGCATCAATAAAAAAGGCTCTCATTTCATTTTATATTCAAGTCAACTAAAAATTAAAATCCAAATCTTTCTCATTAAATTCCTTTATCCAAAAAAATATCAATATAATAAAAACTAAAAAATCAACTTTTGACCCCCTAAGAGCATTCCCAACAGTTAAGGTATTTTTATAGGCAAATTTTAGCTTAAGGAGCTACTTTTTCTATTTTACCTAACCGCTTTATAGAACACCCACATCCGATTCTTTATACTCAACTCTATTTCATTATAATATTATTTCTTCATTTATTTTTTATTATATTCTCTAAAACACCCAAATGGCTACCGGAACCAATCCAACCCATTTTCATCTGCCACCACCCTTCCACCACACTGAAACAACAAAATCAAATCCACAGTTCATAAGCCACAATCCACAAACCAAGTTCCATTACAAACCCACAAATAAATCAATCCACAAAGGCTAGTGAGAGAGAAACCAAACAGTGACACCCAAAAAAAACCCACAGGTCTGGTTTTGGGTTCTTCGGAATCTGGTGCTTCAGGAGTTTCTATCGATCGCGGTGGATCGAAGGTGGAGAAGTTTCTTAATTTCTTGGCGTCGGAGTCCAATAGCTACAATCGCGACGGCGATGTGGCTAGGGTTTCGTCTCCTAAATTCTTCGGAAGTGGCGTGTTGGTGTCATCGCAGGATTCGGGGAACCGGCCGCTTTCTCCTAATGTGATCGTGGTGGATCAAAGAGTGAAGGTGGAGGACAAAATGGCGGCGGCGGCGATGAAGAATTCGAATTCCGTTTCGAAGAGGAAGAAAGAGCAATGTTAGAGAGAAAGACCGTGCGCGAGAGAGAAATAAAATAGAATAAAATAACTAAATGGCTCAGCTACAGTGTTAGGCATAAATGCCTTGGCACTGTAGCAAATTTCTATTTTGGCCAATTTGTAGCTCATCCATTGGGAGCACTTTTGAGGCTATATTAGCAATATTTTGTCTAAAACAGTGATTTGGCTTATCCATTGGAAATGCTCTAACTATGGAGGTGTTTTCATTTTGGCTCATAGCTTTAAAAGTTTTCATTTTAACCGGTTAAGCTTGTTTAACTTTCAAATTAGTCATTTTGTCTATCTCAATTAATCTCCTTAACCCTTAAATGCTATATGGGCATGCCAAATGAGCATTATTATTATTATTATTATTTAATCTAATTCGGTTTCCTTTTTAATTATTAAAAATAGAAAATTAATAAAACCAAAATCAAATCATTCTCTCTCTCTCTCTCTCTCTCTCTCTCTCTCTCTCTCAGATTGGGATCTAGGCCAAACATTCACAGATTGGGGTCTAGTCGGATGACAGATTGGCTTCAACTTGGTCACTGAAGAAGGCGAGGTTCGAGAGCACCTTCCTCTTATACTCCCTACCGAGATTGGGAAAACGCTCGTCACAGACGGTGATGGTCTACGTGCTCCAGCACCACCAGGAGAGCGTGGCCATGGTGGACCCGAAATCAGAGCCGTTCGTGAAGGCCACTGGTGGACCCAAAATCGACGCTACACAGCCTCCATCAAGTAAAACAAAGTGGGTTTAACGGTTTTCTGATTGGATTTGATGAATGGGTAGGAATATAGTCTTTCAAAAGGTAACAAAAACACGTGTGTGGGCCTGTGGGGGTAGGAATATAATCTTTCAAAGGTAACAAAATATGTGTTTGTGTGCAGTGGGTTCCAGCAAATTTTTTCAGAGGTTCATGAATGTGATGTACAAATAGACAAAATAAATAAATTTAATTAAACTATGAATTTATAATTAATTAAATTAAATATACTAACCACTTAGACTATTAATTAACCACTCATAAGGACTATCCAAATGAATAAGTCTATCTCACAACCTGTTTACACATAAAAATAATTTTATTATATAGTATTATATATATAATATTGATTACCATAATATATTAAATTTGTAGCCATATTATATGTGTAATTTATATAGAAATAAAATTATTTGTAACTTCCATTTACATGTGTTATTATTTGCAACTTGCATGAAGGTAGTTAATAGTAGAATGTAATCACCAATAACTTTCATAATGTGGATGATATGTGTCATAATTTCCAAACTAGGGGTGTAATCGATGAGGTGCGGTGCGGTTTTCTTCGGATTTATGCATCTACACCTTATAGTGCAGTTTTCCTATTACACGCACCTGCACTTGCACCTATTAAGATTAGTTTTGGCGCGGTGCGGTTCGGTTTAGTGCGGTGCGGTGTAGGTGTGGTCTTGCGGTTTGGGCTGAACTCATTTGGGTCGGATTGGACCAGCCCAAATGTCAATTTTAATATAAAAAATCCACCTTTACAACAACTAAAAAATTTGGCTAACTATAGCATACAAATATAAATCATAGTTTCCAATCTCAACCTGAATATTTAAGAAGAAAAAAATTATAGCATACATATCTCATATAATGAATCATAATTTCCAATCTCAACCTGCACATATATGTCATCCTTATACGAATATAACACAATATTAACCTTCACATACCATTAACATACAAATATAACATAACATCACCTTCATATACCATTAGCATATAAGTATAACATACTAAAAGATGTAATCGGTGAGGTGCGATACGGTTTTCTCCTGATTTATGCACTTATATCTTATAGTGTGGTTTTCCTACTACATGCACCTACACCTGCACCTATTAAGGTTCGGTTTTGGTGCGGTGAGGTGCGGTTCTTGCGGTTGTGTCGGTGAAGCTTACACCCCTACTCCAAACTATTGGGAGTAGTTATTTTCCTAAAATAAACCACCCAAAGTAGTTATTGATGGCAGGGGCGGCCTAGTCCAACTTTTTTTTTTTTTTAATTTTATAGGTAAATTAAAAAAAAAAAATAGACCACTCCTAGCCCAGTCTAAATTACAATCACAAACCCAGCCTAGCCCAGTCCAATTCCAATCCAAAACACTAATCCAGTCCAATTTCAATGTAAACCCAACCCAAATCACAAATCTGATCTAAAATTCAAAATAAAAAATAATAAAAAATCAAACAAAATTACAAAACCCTCACTGTGCGTCTGTGCGATTGACTAACACGGCAACACCAAACCCTCACGCAATCACTGGCGTCGCCTGTCTTGCCTCAAGCCCTCATCGGCCTCACCTGCTCGCCACCTCACGACCCTCACAGGCGTCGCCTGCTTGCCGCCTCACGGCGAGATCTGGTACGTACTCCCTCTCCCTTTCTCTCTTTCAGTCTTTCTCTGACTTTATTTCTCTCAGTCTCTCCAGTCTTCGCCCCTGCCCCTGTCCCTTTTGGTCACGGCCTCACCCCTCTTCTTTCTTTCATTTTTCTCTTTCTTTCTTTCTTTCTTTCTTTCTCTCTTTCTCTCTTCTCCCTTTCCTTTTCTTCTCTTTTTCTTTGATTTTTTCTCTTTCACTTTTGACTTTTCACTTTAATCATACAGTCACTGACTCACTTTATTATTATAACTACACTACTATTTGAGTTTTGTATTTTAGCTATTTAGTATTACCGTGGTGCGGTGTGGATTGTGAATTGTGATTGGTGTGATTTATTGATTTTATTTTGTGGTCCTTGTGACCTTGTGGTTGGGAAATTGAGAATAACTGGAGTAGTGGCAGATAGTGTGACAATGTTTGTTAATTTTGTGATTTGTGAATGAGGTTTGCTAGTGGGGAGTGAGTCAGACTTGGTTTATTAATTTATGTATTGTTTGTTGATTTATGTGCATTATTTGTTGTTTGTACTATGAATATGATAATGCAAATATATTAAATTCAAATTTTGAATGATGTTAAAAATATTATCTTTTGGTTTGTAGATTAAAATGTCAAGCCAACCCCAATTAAAGAAGGCAAAAAAAAAAAACATTTTTTTTTCATACTTTAGGAAAGAATCGAAAGATCATTCAATAAGTGAGATTAATTCTTCATCAAATACTAATGTTCCGATTCCCAATGAGCAACCTTCTTCTGATCCTCAAATAGTCGAATCTACTCAAGTTGATATTTCTTCTCTAGAATGTGATCCGGGATTAAGTCTTCCAATATGGTCATATCCCATTAATGAACGTGATAATGTTCGAAAAGCATATATCAAAATGAAAGCTTGTCAACCCAAGTTAGAGAACTATCCAGGAACACTTGATAGAACTCAAAATCGTAGATTTAAGTATTTTTGGTTTACAAACTTTCCTATGAAATTTTCTCATACCGTCGAGATTTACTTAATATTTCAGCCCACCCTAAAATAAATTATTGGTTTCGCCCCTGATTGATGGGTAGTTATTTGATGGAAATAACCACCCTTTTGACTATTAATAAGAAGGTTTATTCTTCAAAGACTCTCTCTATAACTCAACTTCCACAACCCATGTGCAAGAGATCCATTATGATCTAAAGTCTGTTCTTAAGTGTGTTTCAAGTGTGTTCTTCAAGTGTGTTCAAGTGTTCTTCAAGTGTATTCAAGTGTGTTCACTAGTTGTTTTTATTATACTTGTACTTTGTAATCTTTAATGCAAAATATCTCTGTATTTATCTTGTTGGATCTACAATTCTATTTCATCTTTCATACTTTGTTTGGTACTATACAAAAAAAAAAGTCCTCTTAATTGAGGCATAATTCGGACCAAGCACACCCTTTTGAAGTTTGAAGTTAGATTAGCAATTCTAATTCAAAGTTTGTAACAAAATTTTGAATAAGTTTGATTTCATATCAAACAAATTGGTGACCATAGTGGGAGATATTAGTCATTACATGCTAACAAAGTATTGTAAGGGTGGAAGATTATTACTTGGTGAAATTTATAAACTAATTGAAGAAAATGAGGCCAAATTTCTTCTACAAATTAGTACTCCATGGTATCAAATTCATATTCCTCAACATTTATGAGAAAAAAATATTGAATTATGGAGAGATTACCATGAGACATATCAATATCTTTATGAAAATTCACCAAAAGATATCTTCCCACAACAATACGGCCATGATCATCTAATAGAAAATGATCAATATGGCCAATCCATTAATGATCAAGTGTTAGAATTTAATGGGCATGAAATGTCTAATGAATTTAATCTTGAATGGAATGGAGAAAAATCTATTATTGGGCAAGAACTACAAAAAGTTTTTGCACCAAAGGTGGAATCCAAGGAAAATACCAATCAATTTTCCAAAGATGAAATATTGATTGAGGAAAAATCTATTCTAACTCAAGAATTAATACTAGGAGGGCATGAAATGCCTTGTGAAGTTAATCTTGAAAAAATGAGTTTTCTATGGAAAATAATGATCAACTTGCCAAAGATGAAGAGTTTAATGATGAAAAATTCACTAATGATTTAATCTCAAGAATTAAAACTTATAGGGCAACAAATGTCCTATGATTTTATTCTTGGAGAATGGCAAGAAAATGTCAAAGAATCAATGGATATAAATAAGCCATTGGATTTGATGTTCTTGTCTGAAGACAAAGCATATGAAAATTGGTGGATGTCAAACTAAGTTTCTATTATTGTCTTTGAAATTGAGCACCCATTATGGATATGTGGATCTCATAATCTTAAAATTTTGTTAAAATGGTTGATCAAATTCAAAAATTTGATAATTAATACCAACCAATTTTTGCTATATGAAGTAAATTGTCTATCGTCCATTTTAGATTCCTAAACGTCATCTAAATGGACGAGGGGGGCATGTGTTTACACATAAAAATAATTTTATTATATAGTGTTATATATATATATATATATATATATATATATATATATATATATATATATAATATTGACCACCATAATATATTAAATTGGTAGCCATATTATATGTGTAATTTATATAGAAATAAAATTATTTGTAACTTCCATTTACATGTGTCATTATTTACAACTTTCATGGAGGTAGTTAATGGTAGGATGTAACCACCAATAACTTCCTATGATGTGGATGATATGTGTCATGATCTCCAAACTATTGGGAGTAAGTTATTTTCCTAAAAATAAACCACCCAAAATAGTTATTGATGGGTAGTTATTTGATGGAAATAACCACCCTTTTGACTATTAATAAGAAGGTTTATTCTTCAAAGACTCTCTTTACAACTCAACTTTCACAACCCATGTGCAAGAGATCCATTGTGATCTAAAGTGTATTCTTAAGTGTGTTCAAGTGTTCTTCAAGTGTATTCAAGTGTGTTCATTAGTTGTTCTTATTGTACTTGTACTTTATAATCTTTAATGCAAAATATGTATGTATTTATCTTGTTGGATCTACAATTCTACTTCATCCTTCATACTTTGTTTGGTATTATACAAAAAAAAAAAAAAAAAAAAAAAAAAAAAAAAAAAAAAAAAAAAAAAGTCCTCTTAATTGAGGCATAATTCGGACCAAGCACACCCTTTTGAATTTCAAAGTTAGATTAGCAATTCTAATTCAAGGTTGGTAACAAAACTTTGAATAAGCTTGATTTCATATCAAACACAACCCATAAACAGTCATCAACAATATCAAATGCATGAACCAAAAAAATACACCTATAATCTACTAATTCTTTCATCAAGACATTTTACTAAACAAATAAAGTGTAAAATAGGACAGGCCTTCTATGTCATTTTGAAAAACACATCATAAAGCCTATACCTTCTATAGTTAGGGAGTTGGCACGATTAATCAGTTAACCTGTTGTATTTCTTCTCTTCACTCAGCCTTGATTTGCCTATTTGTATTGTTGACCTCTCAGTGCAGATCAAGTTTTTCTAGATTATTGACATATTAACATCTAAAATATCTTTCTATTATTACTTGTTGGATGCATAACACCTGGTTTCTGTAGATTAAAATTCTTTGATCAGTCATTTATTTCTAGCATTTGCATTATTATGAATGTAGTAGGTGAAGCCAATTCATTGCTTGAAAACCATTGTAAGAAAAGAAATGATTCAAACTGGGAGATGGGCAAAGTGTTTATCATCATTTTCTTTTGTGTGCAGTCTGGTAATATGTTTTATGCATTTTGTGTGCAATCTGGTAACGGGTGCAACTACTTTGAATGGGCTGATGATGTTATTTGTGAGCGTGGCAAGGAAGTTATCTGTGAGCAAATGAAAAAGATTGCTTCACTTTCTGTTGAGCTTGCAAAGTCCAAGAACAGAGAGAAGGCAGTTTCTATGAAGGCAGAGAAATTGTAGATGAAACTGAATGTGGTTTCAGTGTGTTTGGCATTGTCTTGGGTGATAATTGGGTTGTACATACTTATGATTGTTGCCATTGTTGTATCTTCAAACAAGGGGGGTGAGATTGTACCTGAATTAGCCTAGTGTAATTTGGAATGGAATGTAGTAGCCTAGGAGATGAATGAAATGTAGTTTTTGACAATGTATTAATGCAGTGTAGGTTTTGGCAGTGAGAATGTATTAGTACTCTTAATCAATGAAAGAAATGTACTTTTTGTCTAAATGTTTTTCAATGTATTTACATTAGTACACTGGTTTGTGACATTGACAATTTATTTACATTTGACTTATTATGCACATGTTTTTCAAATAACTAAATCAATAAACAACTTACTTAAAAGAGTATATACTTAAATGACAAAAATAACACAATATGTATCCATAATTGTTCCTGGTACCATTACAAAATATCAAGTACCATAACTGTTCTTGGTAACACAATAACTAAACCCAATGGTCAACAAACAAACAAATTGTACTAATACAAAATATACTACCATAATTGTTCATGGTACATTACAATGACAAAATATCCATACAAATATTTCTATATATCTTTACAAAATATCCATACAAAATATCAACTACAAAACAGTAAGCTATTGTTTTGCAATTGGTCCATGCATTGATTCTTGGCTGCCAACAATTTTGAATGCACTCATATACCTAGATGCATTCTTACTAGCTCTCAATGTCTCTGCTGTGACTGTTGTAAATGTTCTCTTTTTTTGCTTTTTTTTAGCTTTGGTATTGTTTGAGGATGCTGCTGCCCCTGCTACTGCACTAGGTAGGGGTGGGTTCGGGTCAGGCGGTTCGAGTATTGGGCAAATCCGTTGTCCGTCCGTAGAAAATAAGCTCACGAATAATCCGTCCATTAACTATCCGTTGATAGGTTCGAGCGGGCGGGTCGGTTGAGCGGGTTTGGCGGGCGGGTGGTCGGGTTTAATGGGCTTGCAAGTGGGCTTTTTTGGATTTTTTTGGGCCTGCAAGTGAACTTTAAAAATTCAGCCCATATCATTGTTTTGGAATTTTTGGGGCTTTTTTGGGCCATTTTAAAGCCAAATCAACAATTATATGTTATTGGGCCTACTAATTTAGTTTTTTTAGCCATTTTTTTACTATTGGGCCTCCTTATTTGCTAACTTTTTAAACCATTCTTATATATAAAAAACCAAACATAAATGCAAGTATGCAACAATTCCTAAGCACATACAAATACAAATACAAAAAATCAATTTCATATTAACCTAAATTGCCAACCAACTAGGCAACTACCAAGCATGCTAAATAAATAATCATACATTCTAATTTCTATAAATTCATATTAACCTAAATTACCAACTAGGCAACTACCAAGCATGCTAAATAAATAGTCATACATTCTAATTTCTACCCTAATTTAGCAAGCATACAAAACAACAAATACAAATACAAATACAAATATAAATTAAAATACAAATAATCTAAAACTAAAAATAAGTGTTTGATTTCGAATTCCTAAAAGAGCTTCCAAGGGACATCACACATTCAAAAGTCCAAGTTTGCTCTTGCTTCAATGTCTTCCTCCTACATCACAAATGAAGAGGGAAAATATTCAATAAAATCAAAACATATATTTTTTTTATAGATACTTGAATTGAACCAATCAATATTAAATGAATTACTTACCAATTAAAACTAAGCTGAAGAAGATGATCCAACACTAGATGTGCCACTTGTTTCTGATTCAACAAAAGCTAAAATAGAAAACAAATATTGAGCAATTAATATATACTAGTCGCCGCGCGATGCGTGGCAATAACATGTAATGTTTTCAGGCTGAATTACAGACATAACTATGGCCTTATACAATTTTATTCACAATGACATACAACTTAAAGTTCCTAGGTAAATACAACAACAAAAAATAAACAAAAAAATCAAAGGAAAAAGAACGCACCTTTGAGACTCAAACAATAATAGAACCATAAGAAGCACAGAGAGACTAAAAAAAAATCTCACCACAGGATTTAAATAAGAAATCGGAGGTGCAATTAATTAGGGAGATGAAGAGGTCGGGAGTTCAAGAGGTGAGAGGGAGAGAGAGGTAGATGAAAATGTGAGGTAATTAATTGAGGAGATGAAAAGGTCAGAGAGTTCAAGAGGTGAGAGGTAGAGGAACAGTCATGAGAGAGAATTTTTTTGTTTTGAATAAAAGTGTGAGAGAATTAAATAGAGGGAAGGGGAAGGTGGAAGTGTATAGGAGCAACAAATATGACGTGGCAGTCTTTGGGGAAGCCTAAAAATTTTCTCTCAGCTTCAGCTTTTAGTTTATATTATAGATGAAACAATTATTAATACTAAATAGACAATAGAACTTTTAAGAAGTTCAAAATCTTACCAAAGTCATATTCTTCCTGTAATAACTCTACCTCATCCATTGCATTACGTAGAGAGATTGGAACTGAGGATTTAAGCCAATTTTGTGAGCAAACAAGGACTTGAACCATGTCAGGAGATAGTGAACTTCGAAATGGATCAAGTATGCGCCCTCCTGTACTAAATGCTGACTCGGAAGCAACTGTAGAAATAGGTACCGCCAAAACATCCCGAGCCATTTTAGACAACACTTGATACCTACTAGAGTTGGTCTTCCACTAAAGCAATATACCAAAATTCACATCTTTTCTACCTTCACAATTTTCAGCCAAAAATTTGTCAAGCTCATTGTTACACCCCATGGATTGCTCAACCTCCAAGTAAAGATCATATTCTGAGTCCATAGATGCATATGGATTAGTCTCACTCATATCTACATCCGTGGTCATTGTACTCTTCTCACTCACACTTTCTACTTCCACATTTGGAGAATGAATAGAAGCATAATAATCAAACAACTTAGTCAAAACATCCCTCACATTAGCAATCTTCCCAGCAGCCTTCTCTGACCCATACAATTTTGAAAAACAAAATTTCAAAAATGTCAACTTCTTTCTAGGATCAAGCACCACAGCAACATACAAAAGGGGATTAATTTTATCCCCCTCCCCCCAATACTTCTCAAATTTTAAATGCATACTTGTGGCCATTTGTTTCAAAAGGTTATCTTTGGAATCCTTCAACTCAAGGATTTTGGATTGAATAATATAAATCTCATCAAAAAATGTATTTGAAGTAACATACAAAGAACCAGAAAACTTCTTTGTTGCATTATAAAAAAGCTTCAAAAAACTCACAAACAACCTACAATCCTGAAAATCACTCGCATCTGGAGCTCCCAAGCCACCAGGCCCACCACTCTTTTGTTGCCCACCACTCTTTTGTTGCTTATGAAAGTATGTATTATAAGCTTCATCCTCAAAATCCATCCGTAGGAATACCTTCTCAAATTTCACAGCACTTTCCAACATCACATAGGTTGAGTTCCACCTAGTAGGTATATATAGGCATAGGAGACTTGGACTCAATTCCTAAAGTCTTCACATAATCCTTAAAAATTTGAAATCTATTTGGGGAGGACTTAACATACCTCACAGCATCACGCACCTTAGAAATAGAATTATCACGTTCTTTCAAACCTTCCACCACAATCAAATTTAAGATATGGGCACAACACCTCATGTGTAAAAACTGATGTTCTAAAACAATCCCCTTCCAATCTTTAGTTACAGTCTCCAAAAACTTAATGGTGCCACCATTTGAACTAGCATTATCCACTGTCAAAGTGAATATGCTATCAATACCCCATGCACGCAAACATAACTCAATCTTTCTCCCAACTGTCTCCCCCTTGTGGTCATCAACAACACAAAAATTCAAAATTCTTTTATGCAACTTCCAATCATCATCAATAAAATGACAAAACACATATAACAAAAATTTTGAATTAAAGTCCACGTGTCAGTGGTAAGACACAACCTACAACCCTCCAAGGCCTTCTTTAACTTCACTCTCTCAATATTATAAATACTAACAACTTCTTTAGCTATTTTAAACTTCTTTAGCTATTGTTTTGCGAGATGGGATTATTTTAAACTTAGGTTGCAAGACTTTCACAAATTTCCTAAACCCATAATTTTCAACAAACATAAAAGGCAACTCATCTAATATAATCATCTCAGCAAGTGCTTTTCTACCAGCCTCAATAATGAAGGCTGTTGCAACAAGATCAAAACCCTTTTCCCCTTCTCTTTTGGGTTCAAAAGATAAGGTCTTTTGTCCCCTTAATTCCCTATTTGGGTTCTTAGCACAACCTGCAGCATGGGACAACAAAGAAATTGTCCCATGGTTCTTACTAGCAGCACTCAATTCCCTTTTGCAATATTTACAAATTGCAACACGACAACCATCAGGATAATCTACTCTATCAAAATGATCCCAAGCTGGTGAAACTTTCCTACCCGTTGGTTTTTTACCTGTAGGTGGACGTGAGGGCTTGACTAGAAGTGAGGGCTTGACTAGAGTAAAACCACCAGCTTGTTGGGTGCAAGCAGATTCAGGTTGTGAGACACTAGCCTCAACTGGGGTAGCACCAGCCTCAACTGGAGTAGCACCAGCATCACCAGATTCCATATCCTATTTTTTACACAAACACAATAATCTCAATCAGTCATCCCACAAACACAGCTCAACAGTCAGCACAATAATCACCATTGAAACACATACAACTAAACATTAAACAACATAATTATCCCAATCTGTAAACACTACCGAATCTGTAAACATAATTAGAATCAGATAAAATAACTAAAACTAAACACTAAATAACAACAAAAAAAAAAAATAATCACAATCATAATTAGAAAGATAAAATCAAAAACTACTAAACAACAACAATACCCAAAAAAAAAATTAAAAAAAATCAAAAACTTACTTTTGTACACTACCGAATCTGTAAACATAATTAGAATCAGATAAAATCAAAAACTAAACACTAAACAACAACAATAATCACAATCAAAGCTACTATACTAAAAAATAAAATATAAAACAATCAAAAATTTACTTTTGTACTGGCGGGGTGCTCAAATCTGAGAGTTTGAGACTTGGTGAGGGAGATATCGACGGCTTGGGAGCGGTGTGAGATTCTTTGAGGCGGCGGTGTGAGCGAGGGAGAGAGGGACAGCTTGGAACGGAATTGAGAGAGAGAGAGAGAGAGAGAGAGAGAGAGAGAGAGGGAGGTGAGGCCGAGAAGTGAAGGCTAGGCCGTGAGGACGGGTGTGAGGCCGTGAGGTTGAGGGCGTGAGGCGAGGAGGTGAGCCGTGAGAACTGAGAAGGCAGCGCCGCTGCGATGAGAGAGAGAGAATGAGAGCAGGTTACGGGTTTGATAGAGATTTTTTTCAATTTTGCCCTAAGATGACTAAAGAGTAAAGGAGTAAAGGGCAGAGGCAGTAAAGGGCTAAAGGGTTAAGGAGTTGGGGTACGGGTAGCGGGTAGTGGGTATGATCGGGCGGGTAAGGGCTTGGGCTGGGTAGTGGGTACTACTAGTTATGGGTTTATATATATATATATATATATATTATTTAATTAAATATTGTCGGGCGGGCGGGTATCCACCCGACCAAAATTCCAAAAACCGTTATCCGTCCGTTATCCGGATATTTAAAATATCTGTATCCGTCCGTATATATGCAAGCGGGTGGGCGGGTGGGCGGGTAGGCGAGCGGGTCAGGCGGGTCCGGTTCCACGGTTTTTTGCCCACCCCTAGCACTAGGTGATGCTACTGCCCCTGCTGCTGCACTAGGTGGTGTTACTGCTGCCACTGAAGATACAGCAGGTGCTGCTGTTGCCACTGAACCTCCAACAGGTGCTGCTGCTGCCACTGAAGATGCAGCAGATGCTACTGCTGTCACTGAACTTCCAGCAGGTGCTGCTACCACTGAAGATGCAGCAGGTGCTGCTTCTGCCATTGAACCTCCTTGATTTAAACAATATTCTCAACCCAATGGTTAAATCAAATCAACACAACCATCAAGTCAAACTCAAACTCAACTCAATTCAATTCAAACTCAACTCAACTCAATTCAATTCAATACTATAAATACTTAAATACTTAAAATGTTCAAGAATACTTAAAATACAATAAAATACTATAATATTACCTTCCTGCCCATACTCATTTTTCTCTTTTGACCTCTAGCTTGTGGCAGCTTTGAGTTCCCCCCAACCTCCCCTTTGCAAGACCTCTTGTTATGCCCCAACTTCCCACACTTCTTGCATTTCTTAGCAGTGTCAGTTCTTCCAAGCTTGGTTCCAGCTTTTGGTTCATCAGGTTCTCTGACTCTATTTTTCTTAGGCCTCCCAGGTGGCCTCCTAAGATGTGGAGGCTTCACAGGTGGCAGTCCAGTTTTAGCCCACATTGTACTCCCATTTATTGGCAAAATCATTCTCTCATAACATGTCTTATAGGCTGGGACTTTGTAACAATCATCAACATAATTGTCAACTTCCTCCTTGTTGTAATGAATGCATGTAATGGCATGACTACAAGGTATACCAATGAGCTTCCATCACTGACATGTGCATGACTTCTCATTCAAATCAACTGTGAAACTCTCAAAAAAAGCTTTCACCTTAAACAATAACTCCCCAGCCCAAGCCACTTCCCATTTGTTGCTTCCTTGCTTCAGTTTAAAGACTTTCTTCCTAATCTTTGGACACAACTCAGATTGAATTTCAAGATCCCTTCTCTATTATACTAAAACCTTCTCATTAAATATAATCTGATATCCTCCACCAAGCTGATTATAGGTTTCTCTCTTGCTTCAATAATCTTGTTGTTGAAACACTCACACATATTGTTCAACAATGCATCACTCTTGGCATTCCCAGTGAATTTACTCCTGGTCCAAGTTTTAAGTGGAAGCTCCTCCAACCATTTGTGTGCACCTACATCCACCTCTTTCGACTCACTCATTACCTTCTCAAATTCTTGGATGTAAGTAGCTTGTGCAGCTCTCCAAAATAATTCCTTAATTAAAATACCAGGATGCCCTCCTCTTAAGATTGTTGTAAATATGCCTACAACATGATCTGTGTTCCTGAGTAGGGAAAGCAGTCTCAAAACATTGGACTAAACCCTATCAAGAGATCAATAATTCAAGTTAAACAAAATGAATAAATATCCAAATTGTAAAAACTAAATTTCATTAAATTATAAATATACCTTCTGTTGGTCTGACATGTAAGTCATTCTTCTGTTTTCACCAACATCTGCATCCAACAATTTCAGGAACCAAGTCCAAGAGTCATATGTTTCTACTTTTACTACTACAAATGCCAATGGAAAATACTCCTCATTGGGATTTCTACCTACTGCTGCAATAAGCTGTCCACCATATGGACCCTTCAAATGGCAAGCATCCAACCCTATAAATGGCCTGCATGCATTCTTGAATCCAGTCTTACAAGTCTCAAAACAAACATAAAGCCTTTGGAAAACAGGATCTCTAATCTGACTTACATCCTCAGCTTCCATCTCACCTTCATTAAAACTTTGTACCTTCATAAGCACTGTACTTCCAGGATTGGACCTTCTAAGTTCCTCACAATAGTCCCACAACATGTTGTATTGTTCTATGTGAGAACCCTCTAGGATATCCATAGCTTTAGCCTTAGCCCTATAGGCTTTACTCTGTGAGATGTGGGTTACATACTTCTTATGCACCTTCTTTTGAATGCTTCTTAACTTAATGTCAGGTTGGTCCTTCACTCTACCCACCAACTTCTTAGCAAGGAACTTTGTAGTCATTCTAGGATTTTTATAACACCTAGTACAAGAATGTTTCAGCTGCAGTGTCTTCAGTTGGAAGGTCAGCTCCCTTGGAAGCTTTGCTAGATAAGCAACAAACTTGCAGCCTTCTTGGCAAACAGCCCTAACTCTTACCTTGTCATTCTTTACAAACTTAATCCCCCATCCTCCCTCAACTGCATAGTCAGTCATGGCCTCCTTGAAATGCTTAGTTGAGGTAAAAAGTATTCCAAACTCAAACCTAATATCTTTAGCACAAGCAACTGGCCTAAAAATAGGGAATGTAGGCCTCCTAGATTCTACCATTGGCCTTCTACCATAAACACCTGCACTACTCTCAACATCTGCATTAGCATCAACTTTTGCATTATTACCATCAAACTCAGACTCAGACTCAGTTAAACCCTGCCCATCACTGTGTAAATCCTCACTTTCATAATCAGAACTTAAAACCCCAGCACCCATTACTTTTAGCTATTCATCATCCTCAACACTATCCCAACTATCATCATCACTGTTGTCAGCATCACTGTTGTTAGCATTTTGGTCTGGAACTTCATCATCCATCATGTCTGTGTATCTATCATATAGATCATCATCATCATCATCATCCACATCAACCACCTCATCCAAATCCACATGATGATCATCATCCACATCACCATTATAATCATCATCCACATCTTCTAAATCACTGTTTATAACAGGTTCTTCCACTATGTGCTCCACAAAAACGTCAATCTCACCATACCTAGGGACTAACTCAGTCATCAACATTGCATCATGATCAGAGTTAACCATGTGCAACCCACCATCTTCAATACTTATACCAGGGATCTTAAACCAAAGCCTACTGATAAGAGCATACCCCAAACTCTCTCACCATACTATCGATCTCTATTTTTGACCACTTCTCAGGATCACACTTGTCAAACACAGTTTTCATACCCATGAAGATTATTCACAAAATGACCACCGTAATACAACACCAAA
>OU015768.1:16861050-16925700 GCA_907173295.1 Fagus sylvatica | reverse complement strand
CCCATAATTTTCAACAAACGTAAAAGGCAACTCATCTAATATAATCATCTCAGCAAGTGCTTTTCTACCAGCCTCAATAGTGAAGGCTGTTGCAACAAGATCAAAACCCTTTTCCCCTTCTTTATTGGGTTCAAAAGACAAGGTCTTTTGTCCCCTTAATTCCCTACTTGGGTTCTTAGCACAACCTGCAGCATGGGACAACAAAGAACTTGTCCCATGGTTCTTACTAGCAGCACTCAATTCCCTTTTGCAATATTTACAAATTGCAACACGACAACCATCAGGATAATATACTCTATCAAAATGATCCCAAGCTGGTGAAACTTTCCTACCAATTGGTTTTTTACCTGTAGGTGGACGTGAGGGCTTGACTAGAAGTGAGGGCTTGACTAGGAGTAAAACCACCAGCTTGTTGGGTGCAAGCAGATTCAGGTTGTGAGACACCAGCCTCAACTGGGGTAGCACCAGCCTCAACTGGAGTAGCACCAGCATCACCAGATTCCATATCCTATTTTTTACACAAACACAATAATCTCAATCAGTCATCCCACAAACACAGCTCAGCAGTCAGCACAATAATCACCATTGAAACACATACAACTAAACATTAAACAACATAATTATCTCCAATCTGTAAACACTACCGAATCTGTAAACATAATTAGAATCAGATAAAATAAAAAACTAAACACTAAATAACAACAATAATCACAATCAAAGCTACTATACCCAAAAAAAAAATTAAAAAAAATCAAAAACTTACTTTTGTACGCTACCGAATCTGTAAACATAATTAGAATCAGATAAAATCAAAAACTAAACACTAAACAACAACAATAATCACAATCAAAGCTACTATACTAAAAAATAAAATATAAAACAATCAAAAATTTACTTTTGTACTGGCGGGGTGCTCAAATCTGAGAGTTTGAGACTTGGTGAGGGAGATATCGACAGCTTGGGAGCTCCGGCGGTGTGAGCGAGGGAGAGAGGGACAGCTTGGAACGGAATTGAGAGAGAGAGAGAGAGAGAGAGGAGAGAGAGAGAGGGAGGTGAGGCCGAGAAGTGAAGGCTAGGCCGTGAGGACAGGTGTGAGGCCGTGAGGTTGAGGGCGTGAGGCGAGGAGGTGAGCCGTGAGAACTGAGAAGGCAGCGCCGCTGCGATGAGAGAGAGAATGAGAGCAGGTTACGGGTTTGATAGAGATTTTTTTCAATTTTGCCCTAAGATGACTAAAGAGTAAAGGAGTAAAGGGCAGAGGCAGTAAAGGGCTAAAGGGTTAAGGGCTGGGGTACGGGTAGCGGGTAGTGGGTATGATCGGGCGGGTAAGGGCTTAGGGCTGGGTAGTGGATACTACTAGTTATGGGTTTATATATATATATATTATTTAATTAAATATTGTCGGGCGGGCGGGTATCCACCCGACCAAAATTCCAAAAACCGTTATCCGTCCGTTATCCGGATATTTAAAATATCCGTATCCGTATCCGTCCGTATATATGCAAGCGGGTGGGCGGGTGGGCGGGTAGGCGAGCGGGTCAGGCGGGTCCGGTTCCACGGTTTTTTGCCCACCCCTAGCACTAGGTGATGCTACTGCCCCTGCTGCTGCACTAGGTGGTGTTACTGCTGCCACTGAAGATACAGCAGGTGCTGCTGCTTGCCACTGAACCTCCAACAGGTGCTGCTGCTGCCACTGAAGATGCAGCAGATGCTACTGCTGTCACTGAACTTCCAGCAGGTGCTGCTACCACTGAAGATGCAGCAGGTGCTGCTTCTGCCATTGAACCTCCTTGATTTAAACAATATTCTCAACCCAATGGTTAAATCAAATCAACACAACCATCAAGTCAAACTCAAACTCAACTCAACTCAATTCAAACTCAACTCAACTCAATTCAATTCAATACTATGAATACTTAAATACTTAAAATGTTCAAGAATACTTAAAATACAATAAAATACTATAATATTACCTTCCTGCCCATACTCATTTTTCTCTTTTGACCTCTAGCTTTGTGGCAGCTTTGAGTTCCCCCCAACCTCCCCTTTGCAAGACCTCTTGTTATGCCCCAACTTCCCACACTTCTTGCATTTCTTAGCAGTGTCAGTTCTTCCAAGCTTGGTTCCAGCTTTTGGTTCATCAGGTTCTCTGACTCTATTTTTCTTAGGCCTCCCAGGTGGCCTCCTAAGATGTGGAGGCTTCACAGGTGGCAGTCCAGTTTTAGCCCACATTGTACTCTCATTTATTGGCAAAATCATTCTCTCATAACATGTCTTATAGGCTGGGACTTTGTAACAATCATCAACATAATTGTCAACTTCCTCCTTGTTGTAATGAATGCATGTAATGGCATGACTGCAAGTTATACCAGTGAGCTTCCATCTCTGACATGTGCATGACTTCTCATTCAAATCAACTGTGAAACTCTCAAAAAAATCTTTCACCTCAAACAATAACTCCCCAGCCCAAGCCACTTCCCATTTGTTGCTTCCTTACTTCAGTTTAAAGACTTTCTTCCTAATCTTTGGACACAACTCAGATTGAATTTCAAGATCCCTTCTCTATTATACTGAAACATTCTCATCAAATATAATCTGATATCCTCCACCAAACTGATTATAGATTTCTCTCTTGCTTCAATAATCTTGTTGTTGAAACACTCACACATATTGTTCAACAATGCATCACTCTTGGCATTCCCAGTGAATTTAGTCCTGGTCCAAGTTTTAAGTGGAAGCTCCTCCAACCATTTGTGTGCACCTACATCCACCTCTTTCAACTCACTCATTACCTTCTCAAATTCTTGGATGTAAGTAGCTTGTGCAGCTCTCCAAAATAATTCCTTAATTAAAATACCAGGATGCCTCCTCTTAAGATTGTTGTAAATATGCCTACAACATGATCTGTGTTCCTGAGTAGGGAAGGCAGTCTCAAAACATTGGACTAAACCCTATCAAGAGATCAATAATTCAAGTTAAACAAAATGAATAAATATCCAAATTGTAAAAACTAAATTTCATTAAATTATAAATATACCTTCTGTTGGTCTGACATGTAAGTCATTCTTCTGTTTTCACCAACATCTACATCCAACAATTTCAGGAATCAAGTCCAAGAGTCATATGTTTCTACTTCTACTACTACAAATGCCAATGGAAAATACTCCTCATTGAGATTCCTACCTACTGCTGCAATAAGCTGTCCACCATATGGACCCTTCAAATGGCAAGCATCCAACCCTATAAATGGCCTGCATGCATTCTTGAATCCAGTCTTACAAGCCTCAAAACAAACATAAAGCCTTTGGAAAACAGGATCTCTAATCTGACTTACATCCTCAGCTTCCATCTCACCTTCATTAAAACTTTGTACCTTCATAAGCACTGTACTTCCAGGATTGGACCTTCTAAGTTCCTCACAATAGTCCCACAACATGTTGTATTGTTCTATGTGAGAACCCTCTAAAATATCCATAACTTTAGCCTTAGCCCTATAGGCTTTACTCTGTGAGATGTGGGTTACATACTTCTTATGCACCTTCTTTTGAATGCTTCTTAACTTAATGTCAGGTTGGTCCTTCACTCTACCCACCAACTTCTTAGCAAGGAACTTTGTAGTCATTCTAGGATTTTTATAACACCTAGTACAAGAATGTTTCAGCTGCAGTGTCTTCAGTTGGAAGGTCAGCTCCCTTGGAAGCTTTGCTAGATAAGCAACAAACTTGCAGCCTTCTTGGCAAATAGCCCTAACTCTTACCTTGTCATTCTTTACAAACTTAATCCCCCATCCTCCCTCAACTGCATAGTCAGTCATGGCCTCCTTGTACTGCTTAGTTGAGGTAAAAAGCATTCCAAACTCAAACATAATATCTTTAGCACGAGCAACTGGCCTAAAAATAGGGAATGTAGGCCTCCTAGATTCTACCCTTGGCCTTCTACCATAAACACCTGCACTACTCTCAACATCTGCATTAGCATCAACTTCTGCATTATTACCATCAGACTCAGACTCAGACTCAGTTAAACCCTGCCCATCACTGTGTAAATCCTCACTTTCATAATCAGAACTTAAAACCCCAGCACCCATTACTTTTAGGCTGTTCATCATCCTCAACACTATCCCAACTATCATCATCACTGTTGTCAGCATCACTGTTGTTAGCATTTTGGTCTGGAACTTCATCATCCATCATGTCTGTGTATCTATCATATAGATCATCATCATGATCCTCATCCACATCAACCACCTCATCCTCATCCACATGATGATCATCATCCACATCACCATTATAATCATCATCCACATCTTCTAAATCACTGTTTATAACAGGTTCTTCCACTATGTGCTCCACAAAAACGTCAATCTCACCATACCTAGGGACTAACTCAGTCATCAACATTGCATCATGATCAGAGTTAACCATGTGCAACCCACCATCTTCAATACTTATACCAGGGATCTTAAACCAAAGCCTACTGATAAGAGCATACCCCAAATCTCTCACCATACTATCGATCTCTATTTTTTACCACTTCTCTGGATCACACTTGTCAAACACAGTTTTCATACCCACGAAGATTATTCACAAAATAACCACCGTAATACAACACCAAAGAAAAAAAATTATCCATTCCTACATGCAAATACAGTGACTGAAAGCTTCAATTTCAATATGAACAAACAAACAAAAATGAACTTTTGACTATCATAGAAACTCTAAGTGGACCACATAAGTCAAAAGATCAAAACAAAAACAAAAAAAAATAACAGAACCATACAAACAACTCGTGGTCCCCTTAAACAGCTTTCAAATTTGCCCTTCAAAACAAAATGAAATTACAGACCAAAAATTTGCCCTTCAAAAGACAATGAAATTATAGTACAATACCTGAAAATACCTTGATAAATCTCTTGATTCAAAGGACCCTACACTGCCCTCCACTTTAGCACTGCACAGACCCTACACGGCTCCACTTTCTCAGCTTCACTTTCTCTTTCTTCTTCACTTTCTCTTTCTTCTTCTCTGACTTTACTTTACTCTTTTCTTTTCTTCACTTTCCTTTTCTTCACTTTACTCTTTCCTTTTTTAATAAAAAAAAAAATGTCAAACCAAGCTTAAATGTTAAACTGAACTCGAACTCCCACCCCAGAAATGATTTTCATCTTTGGCGCTGGCCATTCTTGCGATTTGAAGACGACTTGCATGCTCGTACCGTACCAGACGATTGCAGGTTCGTGTTCTTCTCTCTGACTTCGGTTCAATTTCTTCTCTCTCTAACTTTACTCTTTGCTTTTTTTATCTATATTACCGTTGCAAATATCTCACACCAGACCAGATTTAGAGCTTTTTCACGTATGGTTGTTGACTTCACACCCACGTGAGAGGCACATGCTTCTAAAAGGGCGGGAAGCTGAGTTGGCCAATGGAGGGAAGCTGAGTTGGCCAAATAGTGTTGGCCAGCTCAGCTTTCCGTCTGCCACGTAGGATTAAAACTAACGGCGTTGGCATTAGGGGTAAAATTGAAAACGGCTTAAAAACACAGGGACCCAATCGAATGAAATTAAAACACTAGGACCAAATTGAAAACACCCCCTAAATATAGGGACCAAAAGTGTATTTCTGCCTACAACCAACTACGTGTCAACTAATGAGATCATCCACATATACTTTAGTCACATAACCTATTTAATGAGTCATGTGACTTCTTTAAATAATACATGTAGATGGTCTTATAAGTTACCATATAGTGGGTTGTAGCAAGTTAACTACAAACTGATTTGTAACCAAACCTTGTCCTTCAATTATATATTTAACTAGTCGCAAACCTGTGCGATGCACAGGAAAATTATTGAAAATAAAATCTAAATTAATTTTTATTCCTTTTACTTCTTTTGTTGAATATGTTTTTTTTTTTTTTTTTTTTTTTTTTTGTAGTTCAAAATGTTGTAGGCAAGATCGATAAAGAAACTTTACGAATTGGATTTAGGATAAATCTTACTTTTTGGTTTAAAAAAATAACTAAGAAAATATTTACCATAGGATAATTAAAATTTAATATAATGCAATTTTTCTTTTGGCATAAGTTGAATATAGTCCAATTTTTATAAAACACAATTCATGTTTATATTTACCATATGGATTATGTTTCCATCCAAAAATAAAATAAATGATACTTAAAATAAGAAGAATGACAAATAAATACATGGACACATGATTATATGAATCAAACCTAAATAATTTTCATAACTCATTTCAAGCTCACATGGTTTCATTATAACAAATCCATTCATCTTTCTCCATTGCCAGCAACAAAATTAAATGAAATACATAAGAAAAAAAAAAACTCTAAAAATCTTGATGAAAATTGATAATTATGATTATTATTAAAAGATATTTATATTGTGTTTATATATGGAATATATTTTAGTATTAGACATTAATTATGATTGTGTTTTATATATGGAATAATATATTCTTATATTAAAGAAAATATGATGTGTCAAAATTCTAATGGAAGGTTTAATAATAGAATAAAATTTAAATTCAATTAGAAAATATATATTAAAACAATGAGGTGTAAAATTGTGAGATTTCAAAAGCTTATGTGGCGCAACATGATGAGGTCAACCAAAAGTCAAAAAGTTTCGATTTTATATTATAGTATAGATATGTAATATGCGCGTGTGTGTTTCTATCATCAACTCAAAATCCAAATGTAGATGTCACTAAGCAAGCATCCTACAGTTTGTTATCTTTCCAAAATTTTGTTACCTTTCTAAAAGTTCAAAGTTTAACTTGTTATTTTAAAAATTTGGGAATTTAATTTGTTATGCCTACATATTTAAAAAATAGTAATAAATAAATAAATTCAATAAGGACATGGGGTAATACCCTAGTTTTACACCCACCAATAATACATGCCACCTCAGCTTTTTCCATTTTGATTCACATTTGAAAAAAATCTCACCCACACCCAATAATAACTTTAAAACATTACATTTACCATCTAAAAAAAAAAAAACACCAGATTTGGAGCAAAGTCAGCAAACCCGATCTGTAGAGATAATCCGTTCCGTTCCGGCCGGAAGAAAAATCTCGAAGATGGACCCCTATGACCTCGGCCAAAATCTCGAAGCTTGTTTCGGCCGGAATACTTTTTGGGCCTTTGGTTTTTATTTTTTTTTCTCTGATTTTGAGTCGCCGGCCCTGTTTGTTTTAGAGTGGGTTTTGGGTTTTGGTGAAAGGGAGAAAACCCACTCGACGCCGCGACCACCCACGCTGGTGAGTTCTTTCACACAAAATTTTATAATCTTTGTATGATAGATGATAATGTGATAATAATAATGATTTCTCTAATTACTTATTACACATTTCTGAAAAATATGATGAAATAATGATTGTTAATCTGTTATGTTATGAATGATAGATAATAAAGTGATAATAATAATGTGTTCGCAACTAAACAATTGAAAAAATATTAGTAAAATGCATAATCACCTCCTAGAAATCAATCTCTCTCCCTTTATATCCGGGTTTATAATAATGAATTTTTTTATTATAAAGTGGTCTCGGCTTCTTCTTTTTCTCTCTCCTTCTCTCTCTCTTAGTGACAGATTGGGTTTGCTTTGGTTTTTAAGACTTTGTATTATTTGATGTTATTTGTCTTACCAATATGTAAAGACTTAAGTTTGTAATGATGTTATTTGTCTATAGTTGCTGCGGTAAACCCGAAACGGAACGCCGAAACGGACCGGTACCGAAATATTCCATTCCAATGGCCAAACCGAAATGGGTGCCAAAACGGAATATACAACATTGGGAGAGAAGAAGAAGATGGAGAAGAAAAGGGAGATTGAGAGAAAGGGAGAAAACCCACGCGACGCCGCGACCACCCACGCTGGTGAGTTCTTTTTTCTCTCTGGCCGCGAAAGTCGAAATCAATCTCTCTCCCTTTATATCCGAGAGAGAAGAAGGTGGCTGCCATGGGAGTGTGGGTTTTAGAGGAAAGAGGGAAAGAGGGATTTGAGGTGGTGGTGGTGGTGGCTGCCATGGGAGTAGGTGAAAAAGAAAGAAAGAAAAGTAATTTTGATTGTGTATGGTAAGTTTTTTAGTTTTAATTGTAAAATGCCTACGTGGCACGTCCGGATTGGAAAGTGTAAACATAGAGTTTTACACCCAATCCGTATTGAATTGAATTTTAAAAAAAAAGTTACACTTTTAGACCAGATTTAAAATGAAATTTTCTCCCCAAAAAAATGTACAGTGAACACCTGTTTTAAATCTGGGTCGGGCGTGAAAAACCTGTGGGTTTCGGATCCATAGGGTTTATGCTCGCTCTCTCTCTCTAGAGGACACAGCCTCCTCTCTCTGCAACTTCGTATTTGAGCAGGTAATCCTTTGCATATTACTATTTCGTTCGTTTATCAAAGCATATGTTTTCTCTAGAAAAACAAATTAAAAATATGAAAATTTGAAGGAAAAAGAAAAAACCCATTAGATCCCACAAAAGGACTTGGCTAAATTTCACTTGATTTTTTTATTTTTTTATTTCCTTCAAACTTAACAGAGAAAATCTGGGTTTGCAGTATTGATAACTGTTCAACCAAGCAGAGCCAACTTGGGTTCTTCGTGGTTCATTTCCTCCACCTCATGAAGTTTAATCATTGAATTATTGTTATCATTTGTATGTTTGTGCTTTCTCTAATAGAAGTTTGCTTGGATTGTGTCATTTTTATTGATTTACACTAAAAAGGATATTTGGGTTAGAGCCAATGGGCTCTAGCTCAAATGGCACCTCCTCCTCTCCTTGTAAGAGCAAGGTGGAGGGTCAGGTCGTGGATTCAAAGAGAGGATTTTTGGGTTATAAACTGCTTCACCTGAATCTTGTCAAGATGGTCTGCAGCAATTATTTGTTATCAAGATTTATATGTTGCCTATTAATAGTTCATGTCATGTATATGATTTCCATGCGGGAGTTTCAGTCATGATGTATTTTTGCTCCACTCTTACTTATTGTGTATACAATATAGATCATATATATAATTTGATTCTTTTAGTCTTCGTTTGGGAGTTTAGAGAGGAATGGAATGAATAAATTATAAGGGAATGGAATGGAATGGAATGAATAAATTATAAGGGAATGGAATGGAATGGAATGAATTTAATGAATGGAATGGAATAGAATGGAATGGAATGAAATGAAACTAACACTCCGTTTGGGAGGGGGGAAAGGAATGGAAGGGAATGAAAAAATAAGAATATTTTAAGAATATTCTTTCCTTTCCCCTGTTTGGAAGTTTAAGTAGGAGGGAATGGAATGGAATGGAAAAACCATTCTCTTGTTTAGATGTTTTAAAATAGAGGAATGGAATGGAATGGAATGTAAGTAACTTTGTTTGGGAGAAATATTAGAAGGAATGGAAATGAATCATTTTATAACAACATTACTATAATACCCTTTATTTTTATAAAATGTAGATTAATCTATAGAATAATACTATAGAATTACCACACCATATATGACACCTTGTGGTGTCACAATAATATTATAGAAATACCATGAGAGTTTATTTCTATTTTTCTGACCCTTGCTAACAGAGAAAGAAACCAGTACAGGACAACAGATGGTATAAAATCTGCTTATTTATAAATAAGTACAAAATCTAAATGAAAATTTAAAATTTATGGTCCACAAAATAAACTTTTAAAAGAAAATTGACATTGTTAAAGGTCCATGCATGATCATTTAGAAATACAATATTATAGAAATATCATGGAAACTAAGAAAAATAAAAGGTCAAATCTATAAGGGTAATTTAGGATTTTACAAAAATATTAAGGGCATTTTGGGACGTTTGGTGAAAAAATTATTAAACTTAAATCCATTCCCTCCTATTCCTCCCAATTTTTGGGGGAATGAAAATTTGGGATTTGGAGGGAATAGGGAGGAATGAGTGTTCCATTCCATTCCCTTCACTTAAACTCCCAAACAAGGGAATGGTCTTTCCATTCCCTTCCATTCCCTCCTACTTAAACTTCCAAACAGGGGAAATGAAAGAATATTCTTAAAATATTCTTATTTTTCCATTCCATTCCTTTCCTCCCTCCCAAACGGAGTGTTAGTGTAACCTAGATAAGATACCAATAGATAATTAAAATACCATCCCTGCCATCACTTGAGGTGCCTGATTTTGATTTAATGTATAAAATACCAATAGATAATCAAAATAGTATTTTTAGGCAGTTCATTATGTTTCTCAAGTTAGATACTGCGCAAGGGCACAACATTTAACTCAATGTTTGCGATTTTAGCCTTTTCATGTTAACTTTCTTTATCCTCACATAAACAAGGAATTATTGCTAATGCCTGAATGCATGCTTTTACTAGTGATTTCTTGCTCTACTTTGGTTCTTGTTCGCCAACTTTATATTAGTGTTTTTTTTTTAAAGAAAAAAATACTTTTATTGAAAAATGAAGAGAGTTTATGTGTACAGGAACTTTACATAAGAGTTTTGATCTTTCCCTGTGGATGTGTTCAATTATACGGGTGGGGTGGCACAGGTAGCTTTCATGGTGCATAGGGCCATGTACTCATCTAAGTTTAGGTTATTGGTTTCCTCTCTTGTTTCTTAGTTTAAATGGGAGCCAGCCCATGAAGTAATGGGGTATGAGATATATCAACTCTAGGATTGGACTCTTGTTGTTTTCAGAAGTGTTGCTTTTCTTTTGTTAAAATAAAATCCATAGAGTTGGCTTATTTTAAAATTTTGATTATTCTGTGTGCTTATAAAAGGATGCAAGGACAAAAATTAGTTTATCATTTTTACTTCATTCTTGATGTGATCTTGTTAGATTGTATTCATTGAGGATTGTAGTGTGTATATGGATGAATTATGTATGTTGACTAGTTATGAGAAATACCTGGGTTCAATTTTGTTTAGGCAAGCTGGTTTTGATCAAAGAGAGGACATCTATGTATTAGTTCTGATTGTCTGATTGTATTCAAATAACATTATAGAAGGCTGTGAACATATAGCTATTTTCTTTGAGTTCTCATGTAAATTTTTTGTGTAGGGGCTGTTCCTTCTGTGGTTTTCCCTGTTTGTCAGTTCACCAAAGATTTGTAACTGATTTAAAACGGAATGACAACTCAGCAAAAAGAAGAAGAAGATCAGCCGGGCTCAAGTACCACAGCCGTGGGCTTGAGAGGAATGGTTGAACAATACCATAAAATCAAGGAGAATGCAGAAACTTACCCTTATGTTTGGGCTTCCTATATTGTTGTTTATGGTGGTTTTGCCCTCTGGGGTGCCTACAGAGTGAGAAAACTCTTTAAGACTGAGGATAGAGTTCGAGCACTTCAAGAGAGACTACGCAAGATTGTGGAAACTGAAGAGTCTGCAAGCACTGCGACATCAGTTGAGAAGGCTCCGCCAGCTCCTGATAAAACCTCCAAATAGTAGCTTATATGGTAACTATTCCAGATTCTTTTACCCATAAAAATTGCTCAAGTTCACTGAGAATTGGAGAAACCTCAGGTGCAAAATAGCTTCCGTTACTTAAAATCAATTTTGATATTTTTGTCAAGATCTAGATTCTGAAAAATTGACAATCTCATAGATTTCACTGTCATTTTATCAGGCAGCGGATTTTTATTGTGGTAAGAATTAATTGTTGGTTGGTGTAATAATGTTCAGAGACAATTTGCTACAGTGCAAATGGAACTTGAAAAGAAGCTATCACTAGTACCAGATAAATTGTTGTATCATGTAGATACCTGACTATTATATGATCAGTTAAAAGTTGAGCTCGATGACTTCAGGTTGTTTTGGTCTAATATGATGATCTGTATGTACTCATATGCTCTTTGGATAGTAACAATGAAGATTTTTGTAGAATTCTCATAGATAATTGTGTAGCTGCACTATCCACATTAATCTTCAAATCTTTCCCAACAAGTTTTCTCCTTCGTTTCTAGCTGTTAACATAGATTACTAGTAGCATCTATCTTCACACTCTTTTCTCCCTCAAAACTCAAAGATTTGAATCTAAGAGTTCAAGTATTCTGAGTTTGTGAGAAACAAAAGATTTCCATTGCCCAACAATATTTGAAAAGTTTCGCAAAGCGCACTAAGAGTCTTGTGGTTCAATGACACTATCCAATTCTTCCCATAAGAAAAACCTGAGTTTGAATCTCTCATTCCTCACTTGTAAGTAAAGTTTGGCAAAACACATTACTTAATGAAATGTACCAACCTTTTTTTTTTTTTTGGCCTTAAACAGACCTAATTTGCTTCTCATCTTTTGCTTTGTATCAATGTCTCAAGGTTTTCCTTCTCTCAAGATTAATTCTTCCTAATAACGTTACATATCTTTTTTGATAATTTTTTTTTTGATAATTTAATAACGTTACATATCAATACTAAAAACGAAATGTAATTTAATATATTTGGGATTTTTTCCACCAACACAATCAAATCAAGGCCGACTTATCTACTAGTCCACTTAGATAATTACCTAAGACTCTCAAGTAAAAGAAGGCTACTAATTTTGGTGTTATAGTACAAAACTAATGTAGCAAACCAGACGCATGATCAAAAGTGGAAGTGGATATGGAAACTCAGAACCATTCACAAGTTTATACTTTCTTTTGGTCGGCCATCGATAACCGTCTACCTACCTAGAAGAGATTTACTCAGAGCATTATCCAAGATGACATTTTGCCCCTTGTGCCACAAGATGAGTGAAACAAATCTGCTTATGGAAAATGACATTTTTTTTTTCAAAAGAGACCTACAAGATTCAAATCCTCCATCACCCAACTACCAAATTATAAATAAATAAACTCTTAACCCATACTAAAAAAAATAATAATAATAATTAGGAAGAATTTATACTTAGGTTGTGACAAACCAAGGCCTTGAGATCAAGGGCTAACCCCCATTATGTTATCCAATGAAAAAAAAAATGGAGAAGATAATTAGCCAAGGCTTCATATTGATATGTAACGTTATTAAATAGGCTAGTTTTTTTTTAAAAAATAAAAAAAAAAAAAAATAAGTATATAAATCCAAATTGAAATAAAAACCAAAATCAACTGCCAAATCCATGGGCCTATTCACAGTTGCTTACAAGAACATTCTTTTGTTATTTAGCTTTATCTAAGGCCGATCAGTTGTTGAAGCAATATGCAATGATGACTTCTCTCACAGCCTCAGCAGTCAGCATATCGTTTTAGCTGCCCGTTCGCTCCTCCTGCACCTTTCAATTGAATCAAGTACTCTTCATCATGTAGTTGGTCATGATTAATTGGCCACAAATGACTTATACTTGAAACTTGTTTATGCTGCTCAAATTGCACAGCCTACAAGTAACTCATGCAAGATCTGATACTAAACTTGATCTACTGTCATATATCGTCTTATCTTTGTTCAATTGAAAACAAACTTTATCATTCCATGAATTGCAATCTTTTTTGCAAGTGAATAAACTGAAAGCAGAACATACTAAAAGGCTGCTTAGTAGATCTGCAAACTCTACCTAGATTGTCACCTTCCACAATCTATGTGGTTATGATATCAGAATCTCTTTCTTTGCAGACCCAATCCTCAGACAACGGAATGATCCAAGGCCACCCAATTGGTAGTGGATTAAAAAGGTGAAGTCTTGGCCAACAGAGCTCTTTTATTGTGGAATTAGACCTACTATTAACGTCGGCTTATCTGTCAGTCGCGTCAGGTCTGCCGCTCAGTTGAAAGCTATGAAACAAGTCTGCGGTAGTTCAAAACTGGAATTGGCACAATATCGAGAAGTCCCTGCCTTTGCTCAATTTGGGTCAGACCTTGATGCTGCGACTCAGGCATTACTCAATAGAGGTGCGCATCATCCTGTCATAATCATGACAAATTAAGCTTACACTTTGTCTGGCCAGAGGAAAAATAAAATAGCATAGAGGGGGAAAAGAAAAAAGAAAAAAGTTCAAGCTTTGCAAACAAATTCACATGATAAGCATAATAAGTGGTGAAGATATTCTTATAACTTGAACAATTAAACCCATTTATGTAAGTAACGGAAACACATCATATACATATCATTCATAGAGTCGGCATCTACACAAACCTGTTTTCAAACTTCATAATTGGGTCACTCCTAGGCCAACCGAGTGGTATTAGGTTGACAGGGCCAAAACGTCTATAAACTCTTGTACATATATAACCTTGCCAGATGAAAAAAAAAATTAGAATTGTTCATGAAGAGAATAATGAAACCATTAGGGATGAAGTTAATTTGTAAGGATCAATTTATATATATCCAACTACTGCTCCTAGTCTATATCGTAATAGTCAATTTGAACACCAGAGAATTCATCAAATCAACAGAAAAAACGGAGTCTATGTAATAAATAAAAAAACCATTTGCATTTGATGGTCAAGTGATTCGGGGGGAATTGCATTTTTAATATAAAAGTTATAAAAGTGTAAAAACACCGGCTTGTTGAAACATAATGTGAAAATATGGAACTTTTAGAACTCAAGTGAAATCGCATTTTGAAGATGTAAGTTCATGTTTAGCTGACAATTGCACAATGGCAGGCAAAGTTCACACAGGTAGCATGAAACGGCATGTTGAAGATGCGAATTTTTCCATGCAGTGAAATCACAGGTTCAAGACCCAATTTCACTACAGGTTCAAGGTGCACTGAAACCACATCTTCAACCTACAATATTTAAAGAATAAGAAAACGGGCAGCCCAGTTATGTGTCTTCCTTTTCTCCTTTTCTAACTTCGAACTTTCATCCCTTCCCCACTTAGAACTCCATCCACTTGCTATGTTACATCTGGGTGAGTGAGAATGTGCTGTGTTATCCTTGGGCGAGAGAGAATGGCTGAGTAAGGGGGTTGGGTGGGAAAATTCAAAAAGTGAAATCACATAAAATGAGATTTTATACTGCAAACATGGACAACCACGCCGTCTATGCAAATGCCAACTAAGCATTAATGCAAAGAATAAGTTGATTTAGGTTGAGGAAACAAAAAAAAGGAAGAGGAAGACCTGAAATAACATTAGTAGAAGTACTTGTCAATTAAGGAGGTGAGAGAGTGATTTTGGATATTTTATTACGACAAAAAAGAATTCCTAAAATAACATTAGTAGTAGTAAATGACATGTCCATTAAGGAGGTAACAAAGAGTATGATATTGGATAGGAAAGAATGGTAGAAAATAATACATGTGATCGATCCTAGTTAGTTTGTTGAGGATATAGAGCCGACCCCAAAATTTAGGGACTAAGGCTTCTTTGTTGTTGTTGTAGACATAATGCTAGCTAAGCATGAACTTGCATCTTTAAAATGCAAATTCACTTGAACTTTTATCTTGAAGATGCGAGTTCAAAAAGCGTCATATGTTCATAATGAGTTTTAACAAACTACTATTTTTACAATTTCATATTATATATGTAATTTCCCACCGAATCACCAGTTGATGGTTAGAGGCTAATTCATAGGCTACAAGGTGGGTTAGTTCTAAGCTTTCCCTGATGTAAGATAGGCATGTCTTATACATTACTCATAATAATCATAAGGTATAAATGCTACATGAAGAATATAAGGTAAATGAAAGAATGGGAAGACCTAGGATGTAGAAGATCATAACATCAGTGATTTGGCAGATTTGGGTCCAAACATATCCATCTAAATGGTACTTTATCATACAATATATATTTAAAATAAACGATATGTATGATCCACTCATGTGCTGAGAAAGAGATAGAAAGAAGGGAAGAGTGAGAGAGAGAGAGAGAACGAGAAAGAGAACATTTCTATAATTAGTATGAATCAATAACTAAACAAGTTGGCCACTATATGCAAAATCTCACCAACTAAAATATGATCAACCCAGAACAAACAATTACCAAATTTTCTGCTATAAATGGTTTTTTTTTTTTTTTTTTTTTGTTGTGTTTACCATCGTGAACATAAATTAACCTTTTTCAATAAAATACCATACTTATCAAAAAAATAAAATTCTGCTATAAAAAACAATTAGTCAAAAAGAAATAAAGAAAAATCAATATACCTCTCTATCTATTATTAAAACCTTGAGCTGGATGCATATGAAACCTCTTTGTGTTTGTAGGCAACAGCTACTTGCACTAGAAATATGTAAATTTCCATTTCCAGATTCCATTCCACTCACCAGTCAAAGTGAAATTGATGAGAAGACTGAAAAGAAATCAGTTCTCAGTTTCAAAAACAATTTGCTTCCCCACCCCCCACCCCCCTCTTCCCCAACGAGAAAAAGGGAAAAGAGAAGATACGGAAGCATTACTCCATGTGTGGGAGCCAACAAACCAATGAACCAGAAAATGGGATATATATATTATTTTCTTTCTGATTGGTACGAGGGAATTTATGATTACCTCACTGCAATTTTTCTCAAGTTATAAGAAACTGTCTGCAAATGTGTTTCTTTTTTTCTCCCTCCTCCCTCGTTTAATTTGTCAAAAAGCTAACTCCATTTAAAGAAATTTTAGTTCGTCACGGATAGTATTGCAGATTTGGCCAACTCATGGATCTCAGTTTCATAGTCCTACTAATTTTATAGATTTACAGCAATGGAAATTGACATTGACTCTGAACTGAGAGTGATTATTGAAGGCTTAATGCAATTATTCTCATTGAAATCATGGACAAATAAAAATTCAAACTGCCAACAATGCTCTTGCCATGAAACATTTTTGCAATCTAGCAATCGCTAATCCATTTCAGAAGATAAATCACTTATTATTCTACAACCAGTCAAAGCCAAATTTCAAATAACAGACAAGTCAAAAATTTCAGCAGTACTTACTGAAGTCAATTTACATCTGCAGATCAATGGTGTATCATCTCCTATACGGCTTCAAATGGTAATTTTGAAACTCTGAACCAAATGTTATTGACTCTTCATCAAGTTTCTTTTTTAATCTTCTCCAAGTTCTCAACATATCAGATTGTATTAGGCCCTTGTAAAGCGTCTCAAAAGTAACCTTCTGAGGAAGAATCCCCTTCTCTATCATCTCCACAAAAAACTGGCAAGCCTCTCTCCACTTCTGTTTCTCACATAATGCATGAATCAACATCGTATATGAATCCAAATCCGGCCCCACTCCACTCTCTCTCATATCATTCCATATGTCCTTCACAATCCCGATACGATTCAACTGCAAAAACATTCCCACCAATATGTTATACGTGTGCATACTAGGCACAAACAAACCCTCTTCCTTCATCTTCTTATACAACTTTAAAGCACTATCCGCATCCTTTCTCCCCCTATACTCCTTAAAAAAACAATTATAAGTCGCTGCACATGGACTAACTCCAGTCCTCACCATCTCACCAAGCAACTCCTCTGCGTCCTCTAGCCTCCCACACGAACATAGACACTTAACAACCGAAGTATACGTTGCCACACTCGGACAGATCCCCTTCTCCCTCATCAACCTCAACTTATCAAGCGACAACTCGGACTTATGTGCCCGGCTATACACATGAAGCACGATAGAAAAACTAGTCACATCCGGCTCAATCCCTCTCTCCCTCATTTCATCTAACAACTTCTCTGCATTCCTTATCGTCCTCTCAAACCTCCCCTCCGGGTGCAAACTCGCCCGCCTACAAATCCCATTCAACAAAACATTATAAGTAACCACATTCGGCTCAATCCCTCTCCTCACCATGTCATTCAAAAATCTCTCCGCCATATCAATCCTACCAATCTTGCACCACCCATATATCAAAATGGTAAACATTTTCGCATCCGGCGAAAACCCATCTCTCTTTTTGTTGAAAACCTCGGTTGCAACCTTAACATACCCGTACTTACAAAGGGTATCCAACAAAAAACAAAAATCATCGCTATGAGTCTTGGTCTGAGTAAAACCTTCGATGTCATAGAAAGCACGAATGGCTTGGCGTGTAAGACCCGCGGAGATTAGTCTACGGATCAAGATGAAGAAAGTGGTGGGTGTGGGGGAGAGGGAGTGTTGGTCCATTTCGACGATGAGTTGCCATGCGAGGTCGAACTGGTGGACTTTGGCTAAGAGGTCGATGAGGAGGTGGTAGGAGATGGGGTTGAGAGGAGAGGAAGGGAGTGACTTGGAATAGTTGAAAAGAGCGAGGGCAATCTTGGAAGAGTGTTTGAGGCGGAGAAGGGTTTGGTGGAGGAGTTGAGGGGTGAGAGTGATGCCGTGGAGCTGGAGAGAGGACTCCATGGCATGGAATGGGTTGTGGTGGTGGAGGAGGATCTTTGAGACTAATTCGGCGTCGTTTGAGGGCTCCATGGTCGGGAGGTTGAGTGAAGAGAAGGGTCGGAGTTGGAGTTGGAGTTGGAGGGAAAGGAAGCCAGTTGGGATTTTAGTTAACGCCATTGATCGCGTCTCTCTGTGTGTGTCTTTGTCACTCTCTCATGTATAATGGATAAATGAAAAGCATCTCTTCTATACTCCTCTATTCACTCATTGTCTTCACTCCGGCGCGGAAGAGGATGCCTGTCCGCTGTTTCAAACCAATTCATTTCATGTTTCCAATTAAGTATTCTACAAGTGGTTTAATTACAATATTTAATCCTCCATATTTGTCTTATGTTTTTTAAATATTTCATTTTAATTTTTTCGATTCAGCCAGATATATTTATAAGTCCTTTTTTTATCTTTTTTGGCGAAATCTCAATGATTTTGATAACAGCAAAGATGGAAGAGATTGGTTATTCAAATACTTTGTTTACTTCTTTTATATTTTTAGCTTCTTTTATATTTTTAGTATGTTAGATTTTAGATGGGTCCAAAAACCCAATCTAACATACATTTGGGCCTAACTCTTATAAGTTAGGCTCAATCAAGGCATCTTCTTTTTCTTATAATGCAGAGACAAAATGGCATAGAAAAAAAAAAAAAAAACCCTAGGAAATCCCACCTTTAAGATTTCCCTATGTGGATGTATGCATTATAGCCAAACCACGTAAATTTCGGAGTTGATTTTCAGGGGTTCGGTAAATCTGACGACAGTCTATCCAATGGCTACCTCCACTTGTGCCAAAACCCCCAATAGCGTTTCACAGTCCGCGCCAATTGTAGTAGATCAAATACAATCTATTTGTGTGGTAGAAACCACAATTTGAGGGAGGAAGAGAGGAAAATCAATATTGAGATTTATGTGGTTCGGCCATAACACATACGTCCACAGAGGGAAATTCCAAGGGTAGGATTTCCTAGGGTTTTTTCTATACCATTTTGTCCTTGAATTCAAGAGAAAGAGGGAACTTTTATATAGGGTACATGGGAAAAAGGGAGAGAGAGCAAGAGATACAAGGATGATTGGGCCTAACTCACCAAATGTGTGTTGGGTTGGGCTTACCTAAAATCTAACATACTACAATATCTTATCGGAGATAGAGAAAATCAAAGTAACAAAGTTTTCATGTATTCCATCTTTTTTGGCACCTATCGTTTAGACATATGGCCATATCAAATGATTCTACTTGAAGATATTCTTAAAATTTTGGATGTTTCTACTAAAAAGTTTATATGAAAGTTTTACATACTACAATTGAAGCCAAGAGCGTCTATTAGATTGACATATAGTACTAAAATATAGTATACACCACATTTTGTTACCTATATTTCAACTCAAACACATAATAGGGTTTCCACCATTTTTTTTATATAAATAAGGTTTCCACCATTTTGAAACTCTAATGATAGCAAGCACACAACTTTCTAAAATAGAATCTTAAATGGAGATTTTTTTTACCGTCCGTTCGAAAATTAAAAGTAATCAAACAGAGAGTTAAGTCGAGATGATTTAAAGGACATGTCGTGCGCTCAAATCAAACCACAAATGCAAAAGTTACAGCCACTCGAACTTTCAACAATTAAGTTGCACGCTAATGATTTAGTTATGATGATTTAATTATGATTGGTCCATAAATAGAGTTAGTTTTAATTAATGACATGTCATTTTCCCATTGGCTCAGACCATAAATTATGATACACTTGATTATTAAATGGAAATATGAGATCAAATAATTTGAATATATACTTAATATGATAATTAAGTTTTAAATGAATTTAAAATATTTTTAAATTCTGCTTCTAATATTCAAAATCAAATTGGTTGATAATTAGAGTTACAATTTTAGTTAATGGCTAAAAATTCAGATTTCTCTTCAGAACATCGTCATAATCACAAAATAGGTTTTAAACCTCATGTTGATAGGCGTTTTGGCATAGATATAGTTCGCATTATTGAAATTTCTATTTCAAATAAAGTTGTTGGAAATTGAATTATCTGTTCAACCCATCACGTTTGCCTCAATCAAATATCTGACGAGAGATTTATGATCAAAACATTGATACATCCTCAACCCACAAAATTTCAACGTTTTTATAGTTTTTTTTTTTCAATTTTCAAACTCTTATCTAATCAGATTGTTTTGAAATAAATTTTGAAATTTTCAACCTCAGTCAACAACTTATAAGGATAAATAGTTGAGAAGAGGTCAATCACAAAGGTCCCAAAAAGTCTGAACTTTTGAACTCCAGATCATTCTACGTGTAATTTTTCAAACGTAAGATATTTATAAAAGTCTTTTAATGAAGAATAGAGAAAAGCTCCAACCTAAGCCATTTCAAGGCAACCTACTGGCAAAGCTCTGTTCACATCCACTTTGGGATCATCTCCACAAAATTGTTGTGAAAAATGTCATGATTTCTATATATAGAAATGTAATAATTCCAATTTTTTTTGCTTTCATTTTCTCCTCACAATTTCCTTTGTATCTCCAACCCTTTGTATCTCAAAAAACAAGGGAAAAATCCAAGTATGCTCCTGTAAAGTGAGTCCCACTTGCTTTAGCAAAATGAGAATCACAAGTCAAAATCAAAATCCTCAGTTTTTTGGATTCTGATTTCAATTCTAGAAATTAGAATTTGTAAAATACATTTTGCATTTGCCAAAATCTCAACCAAATACCTTAACTTTTTTTAGAATGCATTGTATGCATAGGAATCCGAGAAATCTCTTTTGAGTAGAAGATTCAAACACTGCCTAAGTTTTGAATCTAGTAGCCAGCCATAATTCTGAATTATACACTAACCCATACTACTAATATTGTCAGGAGAGGGACTTTGTTTATTTGATGCACGAAGCCAACTTTAGAAGTTGTCATCACGCTTCTAACTTGTAACCAGCTAAAACGATCACACGCAAGAAACATCCTCACCCCCTTAGCTTCTCCACATTGACACCAATCCGAATGCATATGCTACAATATCCTCACCCCTCCGAATGCATATGCTACAATATCCTCACCCCTTGACTCCTTGAGGACTGAAATTTGCATGTTTCTTCTTTCGTCTTCAGGTATGTTCGGATGAGACAGTGGGAAGGGGCCACATCTCCCTCCATCCAAAATGATGCTAGTAATCATTTTAGAGAGAAGCTAGCTTTGAACAGCTCACCCTATAGAGAGAAGCTATTAGGTCATAAATATATCAACAGTAGATTCGGAGAGTCAGAAAAGATTACTATGCCATGTTTATTTTTCAAGCCATCAACTAAAGAATCACAAGAAACAAAGGTGTGAGTACTGAGTAAGACTTCCCTAATATTGTTGGTCAAAGAGACCTTAGAATAAATCAAAAGGCGAACCATTAATGGAGCTACCCATATGCTGGTTAGCTTATCTTAGCAGCCACCTTTTAAATCACCTCATATTTTAACTAGCTGAAATATACACTTGCTCTCTAAAGTCTACCAAAAATTAAGGTCACTAGCAGATCTGAGCCACCGAATATTAAGGATTGCTGGCCTAGTTGAACAACTCCTTATATGCCCTACTAATCTTGTTCAAGCTAGATCCCATAGACAGCATGTGAACAAACAAACAAAAATTCTCACGGCAATGTACAGGTCATTATCATGTCAATTATACTCCATACATGAACTTCTGGCTTGACTGAACCAATTTTGCAATGGAAATAAACAAGGTGGACACAGAAAAATAAATGCCATCAGCCCATCACTATGGTAGATTTTTGGCATTGCACACTGCTACTAGTACTTATTAATACTGGTTGTAACTCAATCAATGTAAAGTTCAGACAATGGCATTCTCAATGAAAAAAAAGTTCTCATTTATCACAAGGTGACACAGGCTAATATAGCTGCCAAACAAAAATTTACAGCATTTAATGAATCAACACCTCAGAGAATGTAAATCATGTGCACATACTATCAATGGATCGTGACAAGACCTTGTGTGACAATTTCTGACACAAAACAGAGCCTTTTATAAGTAGACAAAACAGAGGAATTATACTCCAAATCATACAACTAATTTTTTCATAAATTACGTTGGTTTAAGCAGGCAGCAGCAACGATCTATACATTCAAAACCCTTTGAAGCTCCCCAGTTAAATCATCCAAATCAATAACTGTGTTTTCAGTTCTTTCTGCTTTCCTAATTTCATAGAGCTCAGAATTCAGTTGAGCAATCTGCTTTTGTAATTTTTCTCCCTTATCTGGTAATCTGGAAACCATTGCCTAAAAAAGAGAATAATGAAGCAGTTAAACAGAAGAAACCTGAGTAAGAATCTTTTTAATCAAGGAAATAATTGAAAAATGACTAATCTAACTCAATTGAAAACAGTTTAATATGAAACACACAATCTATGTTGGATAGGATAGCTAAACAGTGGTCGAGACTTCTCTGTTTAATCTCAGGGTTGTTACTTAAAGGGGCAGTTACTTAGGCCCTTAAAGGAATAATAGGACTTGGACTGTATTCAGCTCAGTTCTACAATTTGGATAGTTCAACCTAAATTGGCCTAAGACGTTAAGGTAAATATAGAAAATTGCAAGCAAAAGGACAAGATATTCAAAATGTTTAATTATGGTTAGCAATCCCAATTAACCCAGTTATGTGAACCGCTACAACTAAAGTGAAACCTGCATCCTTCACTAGAAGTCAAGCACAATTATCTCTAATTGAAGCTTTTATTGACCAATCAAGGTTCAGTTTGGCAGGACTGTAAATTTTCAGAATATGAGAAGCTGCAGCAGCTTTCAAAAGCTTAGACTGCTTCTACAAAAAATATTTTCAAACTTTATCTAGTTAATTAATCAATTGGTTTTATATTGTACATTAATAAGTTTTCAAATTTATTAAATTTTGAAAGAAAAAAAAAGTGTGCCTTACTTCAACTAGGTGCATACTTGCACTTTGCGCCTAAGCTCCAAGAGGACTTTATTCTTAAGTGAGCCCCACATTACCAACATTGGCATGGCTTCATTAAGATCATAATTATTTACTTAGCTACAAGGAAACAGAAGAAGAGAAAATGTACCTTATTTCCAAGCATTTGAGATAGACGATTGATTTTCCCTTTAATTTCAGATTCCGTCAATTTACCCCCACTGTCAGGGGAAGAACTTTTCTTGTTCAAGTTTACATCCTTCGGATTGAAAGCATATGCAGCCCTACAAAAATATAAGGCAAGTTTTCAACACAAGGGAAGAATTTGTATTCTTCGTAACTTTAATAAAGTTCATTATGAAGGCATACCCATCAACAATACGTTCAATGGAAGAACTTGATGATGAACATCCTATAAATGTAGTCCCTCTTTTGCTGCACCCAAAAAGGTAACCAAATAAGCATAGATGCTTCATACACTTCTAAAAGACACTTCCTTCACAAACAAAAGCTGAAATGCCTTCAAACTGAGTCACAATACGCTCGTTTGGCAAATTTTAAATTCTTTTCTTTCCTTGGGAACCAACCAAACACACAAACAAGCTTTTAGGGGGTATTCGGCAAACCATAAACTGGGCAGCTGTAAATAACTTAACTGATTGCCAATGAACTCAAACAGGCACCTCCTTCCATTGTAAAATGCTAGAATTATTTCTTGTTATTTTTTCTCTTAATTTTAACTTTTTATTTTGTTTTAGCATAAGAGTAGTTTTTTAATCATGAGATATTTATTTAACATAAACATATGCTAAAGTGAGGGATTGAATAATGTAGCCGTAAAGTTTCTCTTTGTCCTCCTTTCCTCTTTCCTAACCCTAATCTCTCATATTTTACAATTCAACATAATATCAAAAATTCTGGATCTAATCCTAAAATGTGTTAAAGCAATCTGGAGTTCGTGATCAAATGATAGAACGTCAAATGAAAAAGATGTTGTCATCGACACTGACATGGTCACCAAAATCTAATAACCACATAATCTTAGTTGTTGTTCTCTTCTGATGATTAAGGTGTATTTTTTCTTTTCTTTTTTGGAATTTTTTAAAGCCATCTTATGTGAATTTTTTATTAGTCAAATCTTCTTTTAAATTTTTAGCAGCATTTTCCTTCAATCTGCAAATTCAAAGCTTGCTTGCAGTTTTGTCAATTGGGTTTACTTCCCTAGGTGCCAAATAGGACTTAGAAATTGGGTTATGGTTGTTTGCAAATTTGTGGAGCTTTGAACCTTAATTTGTTGATTTGAGAGGATCTTTTTTGTTGTTCATTTGTTTCAGTTTGATATATTTTATGGCTTGAGAAGTTTAGCCAGTCTTGAAATTTTGGAGTGCTTTGTTCCGATATCTAATCTGTGTGGTTGTTGGTTAATTAGTGAAGCTAGATTTTTTGTTTAAGGTTTATATGTGCTGGACTTTAGTAATGTTTTTTCTAGGTTGATTTGGTTTTAATTGATTGGCTATTAGCTTGTTGAATTTTGTTACTGTTCTACCTTGAATTAGTAGTGTTTGATATGACTAAAGAAAGATCTGTTGTGATGGCTACGGAAAAAACATTATTGATTAAGGCATTTGAGGTTGTGCCTTGAATTAGTTTGAATCTAGCTTGAATTAGTTGCAATTTCTCACGAGTAACATTTTAGTTAAATATAGTACGTTAGAAAACTTGAATGGTATAAATTATCTAGCTTGGGTACATGTTATGAAAATCTTTCTGCATGAAAAAAGAATGTTGAAATATTTGACAAATAACCCTCCTAATAAAGGAGATCCAACTTGAGTATTGAATGAGGGAGAATTCAATTGTTATGGGATGGTTGTGGCATAGTATTAAACCTGACAATGCTACAACAATTGTGACACTTTTAAGAGGAATCAGGACTCTAATATGAATCTTTTATTTTTTGCATCCCAATAATGTTTCTCAAGTTTATGAGATATATGAGAAGATTTCCATTGCTAAGCAATATAGGAAACCGTTGGCTACCTATCAAAATAAATAATATAGTAAACCGTTTGCTAAGTACTATAGTAATCTTAAGTATTTGTGGATTCAATTACTGCAATATTGACCTTTTACTATTTATTAAGATCAACAAAAGCGACAATGGAAACATTTATGATTGCATCCCTACTATTTGGTTTAGACTCAGATCCATATGGGTTCAAAGATCACATTCTTACTCGCGAGACCTTAGCAATAACTGCTAATCCTTATTCTAGATTGTTGTGCTCATCCTTCGAATAGATTCTTAGGTTCCAGAATCACCTCCTTAGATTCTTAGGCTATGGTTTCAAACAGTTAAGGTTGTTGTAGTTCTTGTGATGCTTTCACGTAAGTCATGAAGGTCAAGGTTTTCACGATAGTGGACATGGTAACGGTCGTTCTGGTGGATGTGGTGATAGGAAGTGTGATCATTGTGGTGGCATCAAACATACTACAAGTGAACGATAACAAGGCAAAATGTGCATCAAATCATAGATGGTTATTAATGAGAGAGTCTTATCCCACATTAACCAAATATTATTGGATTGCGCGGTTTCTAAGTCATGGGCAATCCTCATCTCTCAAGGCGTCTTTGAGATTGAGTTAGGCCCATTGGACTTTAACATGGTATCAGAGCCACCTACCACTAGGTTGCAACCTAATATGCCATTAGTTTAGCTAGTTAGTATGTACATGCTCCCCGTCAACCTCAGTTTGATGTTAGTTGTATATTGCATTTTTAGAAAGATGCACCTTAATGACTACTAGTGTATAAATATTGTATCTTTGTTGCCTATGCTAGTAGTCTTTTTGATAAACGATCCACTTCCAATAATTGTATCTTTGTTAGGAGGTAATCTTGTTATCTAGTGTAGTATAAAGTAGAATGTCATGGACCATTATAGCATTGAAGCTGAGTATAAAGCTACAGCTCATATTACTTTCAGGATGTTATGGGTTTATTCTATCCTTAACAACTAACGTATTGACGATCCTACTCCTATGCCTATGCATATTTATTGTGACAATCAAACCACTATTTTTATTGCTAACAATACTATTTTCCATGAACATACCTAATATATCAAAATTAGTTTACTATTTTTCTTTAGAATTTGATAATGAAGAACCCGATTGTCACGCTTTATATTCGCTCAGAAGGTCAATTGAGTGATATTCTCACAAAGACATTAGCTCGTGCCTCCTTTCAACGATTGCCTTTCAAGCTGAGCATGTTTGATTTGAGTAAGCTTGATATTGTCTATTAGCGTAAGGGCATTGTTGTAATCATGCATGCTAAGGTGATGATTGATTAACACAATCTTGAACTTTTTCTCAAACATTTCTCTCTCCTAACCCTAATTTTTCATATTTTACAACTCAACTTAAGAGTAAGGTGAAAGGTGAGATCATGGGTTTAGGGTTCAAGGGGTGCGTGTGTCAAATTTTGTAAAATAAAGAACTAGTTCTTAAATTTCCATTTTTTGTGTCCAAAATTGGCATGTGGTATATATGGTTTAGACAAACTACATACAAATTAAAACAAGTTCAACTAACCAAAACTAGTTTAAAGTTGAACTCTTTTTTTTTTCAAGATTTAATCTTGAACCCACAACCATATGCTCTTCTTATGGAGGAAGGAGATGTCATTTAAGCTAGAGCCCATCGACTTTATTTTAAGATTGTTTCAAAACTAATTAAACCAATTCTATAGTTTGCCAAAGCTTGTTAAGTTACACATGTAATCCACCAGAAAAGCTAAAAAGGGAAGGATAAAAATAAAAATAAAAAGAGGATTGCAAAAGCACTACAATCCAGAGAACTAGTAACATCACAATTTATGATTTGTAAATCTTTTAATTGAACGTAGATGCAGCACCATGCAATAACAGTGTTCAGATATTATGTAACATACCTTTGTCCCAGAACGGTCCAAATGAAGGCACCAAAAATTTAAAATTAAACTGAATGCAACCAAAGCAGAAAGTGACAAACCAAAAGGGAATTCACCTAATCACTTCCTCTTCTTCCTGTACAACTTGTACAGGTGCTGTCTTGGAGAAGAGTAAACTGTGGTTACTAACTCCCGCTATTCCTAGAGTTTGCAAGAACTCTATGTGAGCTTTCAAGTAGTCATCCCTATGACAAACAAGAGAATAATTATTGACTTAACATAGAACAAAAGTGGATTTCATGATCATAATACACATGCAAAAGCCCAACAACCACACAAATTCTGCAAATGTAATGTATGTGAACAACATAATAAAAGTTTCATAATGCCTCTGTGGCCTAAATCTTACTATATAAAGGTGTTAAGCATGACTGCTATTCATATACCTAGAAGCTTCTACAAAACCTTAACTTTATGGACTTGTATAATTCATCTTCATCTATGCTACTATAGAAAGAAAATTACCAATATTGGCGTCCATTATACGATAGTAATTACCAATAATAACAATAATAATAATTGATGTAACATAAACACAAAGAACAGGCTTTTCTAAGGAAATATTTCCTTAAAGGTCTCCCACTTATGCATAGGGCATCATCTCCTCAATATTTGTTTCAAATTTTCAGATCACAGAACTCCAATCACCCTAAGATACCTCTCTATCCACCTTCCCTCACTCACCCTAAGACATTTCAATTGTTTCAAGAAAAACTCCTACAACTCCATTGATCATTTAGAGAAAATGGACATTTTGACTTGCAATCAGCATTTTCTTATGTGCATGATCCCTACAACTCCATAAAAAATTGATAGGTATGTACATGTTCACACATCACGTGTGCCCACTTCAAACTATTTATTATTGTATAACACTTGCTCTGATGAATGAAACTGTTAAAAATGAAAGTACGTGTTGTTTACCTAGAAGGGAAAAAAATGGTTAGGTATGGCGAAGACACATCTCCCCAAACTTTAAAGCAAAACAAAACAACAATAAGGAGATTTTTATCCATTTTGTTAGTTCCTCAAAGCATAATTATATCTGGACATATAACTTGTTTTATGGAAGAAGATTACAAATTAAACCAACCACCAATAAGAAAATTGTAATCCAACTTATTTGTTCCTCAAGGTAATAATATCAGGGTTCAAGACATATAAATTGTCATATAGAAGAATGTTATGACAAACAAACACCTAAAATAATCTTCATAGTATCACTATTACGTATTACCCCTGCCTCCACATGCATCCAAGAAAGAGCAACGAAATGAGAATTTCTTAAAAAAACACTTAACAATGATAACAATTTAGTTTTGGCATTCTCCTTTCCTTCAACCCTTCCAAGATCAATACAAAGCCAACATTGTTCAGGGTCATCAGCAACAAGTAAACTCAAGCAAGTTGACTGAAACTTAATACATCAAAGTTCAAATTAAATTGAGAGATTTCTAGCATCTAAAAATATATGAGAATATAATTTTACAGGGTTTGTTACAATATAATGTTTACAGATTCATAACAAACCCCAAAATAAATTTGAATCATATTCTAGTACTGAAGATATAGAATGCAAAAGCAAGTACAGAAGCACACCTCTGCACACAAAGAGCAGCAATATTAAATTTATTAAAAATAGGTTTCAAGATTTTTAAATATAAATTTAAATGCCATAAGACTTAGTGACAGTACATTATATGCTGGCAATCATGCTCTTCGTGTAACTGCTGCTGGGTAACAGAGACATCAAACCCCTGTTTTGGGATACTAAAAAGCTCCCGAAGATCCTATAAAAAATTATCATACATTTAGTACAGAACATCAAACCCTTAGCTTGGTAATGGTCTTGAAATCTTGGTAGTAAAGCAACATTTTTTTTTTGAGTGAGTGCGTACCTGCTGGCTAAAGTACCGAATTTGTTCTTTGTGCTCAGTTGCAGTTTTAAACAATCCTCCCTTATATATCTAAATGATACATTCAAGCAATCAAATTAATGCAATTACAATTAATGCCTCAAATTTTAGAAAGTATGGTTGGAACAAACTTTCAACCAATAAATAGATATGCTAGATTGCAAAACACCAAGAAAGAGAGATCCCGTATCTGTAAGTCTGTAAGCATGCATTTCATACACAAACAAAGAAAAGAAGTCCAGTTAAGATATATCAAACCTTAATAAGTCACATTTTTACCTCATATTATCTGTAAATCATGTAATGTTTTTTTTTTTTAATTTTGAAACCTAAACTATCTGAAATATTTCCTTTAAGCATCCTTGTGACTTAGAGCAAAGTCCCAGCAAAGCAATGTTTCCACATTAGCAGCAACATATTGAACCGTCAAGCAGACAAGTGGTCCCAATGGCACACTTGATGCCCCATGGCATAATCAAATATTCCATCTGTACAGCCTGAATAGAAAATAGATGGGGATTAAAACTTTACCTGCTTTCTGTAAATCTTTTCTTCGACAGTTCCACACGTCATTAATCTATACACAATGACATCCTTCGTTTGACCAATTCGATAAGCACGATCAACACTTTGGTTATCCGTACTGCCAAAAAAAAAAAAAAAAAAACGAAAGTAGTAAAATTTAGTCTAACAAACCTTGATGCACAGGTGATTACACTAACTTCCCTGGGAAGCTCAAAAATCCAGGGGAAAGAAAAAAAAAAAAAAAAAAAACAGAGAGAAATGGAAAGCAAGGAAGAAAGAAGCAATATGTGAATACTCTAAAAACCTGTATATCTTGTACACCACCAGAACCAACAGATGAATTGAAAATTAATGAAAGAGACTACCGAGTAAAGGTACATTAACAAAGGAGCTATACATAAATCGTTTTTTGCAAATATTATTTATTCAATGCCATAACTTGAGTCAGATAAAGAAGTGAAAGAGAAGACACAATATATTCAGCAATGCAACTTCATAATTAAACCCTTGACCTCTGTTACATTAAAAACACCCCCAACCCCAACCCCTTCTCTCTCTTTAAGCTCTGTTTTGTCATTACCAATTGCATGATGATATTAGCAAGACTACATTGACTTCTTTAAGATTAGATGTTTGGCCAAACCAAAAAGATGTGTTGGTCACTAGGCAGGAACGCATTGAATTTTTAAAGAGTAAACAGAATCAGTAAACATCTTCTATTTCATGGGACAGAAATAAAGCAATGAAGTAAAAAGACGTAGAATAGAAACAGCAAAATAGACTTTACAGGTGCATGATAAACCCTTTTTTTTGGTAAGTATGATGAAACCTATGAGAGAGAAAGACAGGGAGAGAGAGAACAAAATTGTAAAATTTATATAAGCAAATATCAAACAAAAGCAGTGAAAAAGTAAAGTTCTTATAGTTTTTTATATAAGTAATAGAGAGATATTATTAAAAACAAACACCTCCATGTGCATAAAGCATCAACAAAAGAGGATCACATAGTTCACTCAAAAATGTAAACTTTATGGTGACAATGACTAGAAAGTTCATTTGGTTAATTGGGACCACATTTGTACCATAATTTTAGGGTGACAAGTACTTGGTCTTTCTCCTTTATGGGGAAATTCCGAAGAGGGTGTAAAATTTCATTTGGTTAATTGGGACCACATTTGTACTCCTCTTCCAAATGGAGGTTTGGCTATAAGAAATTTGAGAAGTTTCAATGAAGCCCTTCTAGGGAAGTGGTTATGGCATTTTGGGGTGGAAAGGGATGTGCTCTTTGGAGGAAGGTAGTGACTGTAAAATACGGATCTATGGAGGGTGGGTGGGCTTCTAAAGTGCCCACTGGGGCTTATGGTGTTGGTCTTTGGAAATATATTCATAATGGGTGGGATAATTTTTCTCGATTGCTGAAGTTTGAGGTAGGGGATGGTTCTCGAATTCGGTTTTGGGATGATGTGTGGTGTATGGATGGGACTTTGAAGGATGCTTTTCCGGATCTGTATCGTCTTGCTCATGTGCAAGCTGCCTTTGTGGGTGATAATTTTTAATATCAAGGTGGTTCTGTCCATTGGGAGGTGACTTTTTCTCATTTGGCTCAGGATTGGGAATTAAAATCTTTCTCCTCTTTTCTGGAGCTCCTTTACTCGACCACCGTTAAGGGCAGTGGGGAAGACAAGGTGTGCTGGCAGCCCTCGAAGATCAATGGTTTCCAGGTAAAATCTTATTACAACTCTCTTTCTAGTGCTGGGGCTGGTTGTTTCCCTTGGAAGAGCATTTGAAAGACTAAGACTCCACAAGGGTGGCTTTCTTCTCTTGGACAGCAGCTTTAGGGAGGATCTTAACAGCGGATAATTTGTGGCGTAGAGGCATCATTCTGGTGAGTTGGTGCTATTTGTGCAAAGAGGACGGGGAATCCGTTGATCATTTGCTTCTTCACTGTGTGTTTTTGCCAAAGAGTTATGGGATATGGTTTTTGCCATGTTTGGTATTCAGTGGGTTATGCCAAAAAGAGTTGTAGATCTGTTTGATTGTTGGCAAGGGAAGTTTGGGCGGCATCGGAATGTTTCTATTTGGAGAGCTATTCCTCATTGTTTGATGTGGTGTTTATCGTGGGAACGCAACGCGCGAACTTTTGAGGGTAGTGAGCATAACATGGCTGAGCTGAAACTATTGTTTTTGCGTACGTTGTTTGATTGGATCTCAACTTCAGGACAATGTCACTTCTCTACTTTACTTGATTTTATAGATTCTTGTTGCTTTTGAATTGTATTCTTTTGCCTAGTATACGGCTAGTGTACTTGGTCTTTCTTCAATAAAATTATTACTTATCAAAAGAAAAAACAAGAGAAAAATATTGCAAAGAATTGTTAAAATTCTACCAATTTTTGCAGTCTAACTTACAAGGTGCATTTGTCAAAGTCCACCAAATTACTTTTCTTTTCTTTTTTATTTTTTGTTTAAAAAAAAAAAGAAAAGCTATAAACAGCACCTGGGATTCCAAGCAGGATCAACTACAATCACACGGTCTGCTCTTGTTAGCGTAAGGCCTAGACCACCAACTTGAGATGTCAAGAGAAATATGGAAGCTCCAACACCTTCTTGGAAATTCTAAGGATAAAAGTAACATGAGAATCATGAACTATTTGATTAAAAAAAAATAAAAACAATTACCATTTTGATTCAATACAACACTTACATCAACAATCTTTAGTCTGTCACTAGCTTTCGTGGTACCATCAATGCGCAAGAACTCGTAACCCTTGGATACTATTGAATTCTATAAAACAAAAGATCACTAATAAGACAACTCGCGCAAAAGCCTGATATAACAAATTCCAAGCCGATAAGAAAACATGCTACTTAACAAACCATCAATTTACTATCTTAACTCATAATTTCAAGTTTCATATACATTTTTTTATTGGTAAGTTTCACACACAGCCAATGGATCTTGAACCCACGACCTCACCACCACGTTGCTCTTGCACAAGGAGAGAAGGTGCCACTTAAATTAGAGCAAACTAGTATTTCAAGTTTGAGAAACTAAATTTTATTAGACGATTATAAGGAATAAGCTTTATCCAAATCCTAAATCTGTTCAATCATCATGCTTTTGATTAAGTTCATTTGAACAAAAGAGCAACAAAAAAGGGTGAATCAAAAGAAAAATGCCAAAGTCTAAAAACAATCAATGGGATGAGTATGATCATTATATTTCAACATTGTGAAAACACTAGATAGATGCCATTATAAAATAATCAAAGATAGTTTTCATCTTCACGATGGTGCAAACACTACATAGGCCTCCAATCACATGTGTCAGGTGAAAGTTGTGAGACTCTTTAACAGTTTTTTTTTTTTTAACTGAAATGGAACTCAATTAAAATCCATTAAACCCAATGCAAAAGTGATAGACTGATAGTGCACAAAACATTACACTCCTAATAGAGATAATGTTACGAAAAATTAGGACTGGCTTTATTTTAAGGAATTGTAGTTGTATCTTTTCACTTGATTAACTTTTTGTTAGCTTAATTGTTCTCCTTTTTTTTTTTGTAAGACTAATGTTAAGTCAATGGTAGGGTTATTTTGGAGAGAACAGGACACTCTTACTTTTTTCTTATTTGTACTCCTTTTTTTTTAGTAGGACTAATAAGTACAGGTTAGGGATATTTTGAAGAGTCTACCCACATTTATTATTTTTTGGAACAACTAATGTTACACACATGTTACGGGTATTTTAGAGAGTACAAAAAAATAGACAAAAGAGTCTTATTCCAACTATATCCACTAATAAATGTATAAAAGTTGATGTAAATAATAAGGGCATAATGTGATGTGTTGACTTATAGGTGTCATCTTTCTTAATTTAACTAATAATATTTTTTTTCTTATATTATAATAGAAACATTACTTCTTATAAGGGAAAAATAGTAATTCCATACAAACTTTCTTTTCCATCCTCCTATTTTTCCTCTCAACCAAACAAAGGAAACGTATTTTTATTTTCTATCCTTCCACTTTTTTTTCTATCCCCTTTACCTAGGAGTGTCCATGGGTCGAGTCGAATCGGTTTGGTATCAGCTCGCTAATCAACCAAATCGCGTTAGGTGAGAAACCCTCCCACTTTTTGTCCGATGGATCGGACAAAACCATCAATATTTAACCATCAGATGAACGATTGGGCTCAGACAGGTCATCAAATTTCCCATATCACAAAAATCCCAATAAAACACATATATTTACAACCACAAAAATCCACAAATTTTGATCCCCAACAACCCAACACAAATTTACAAATACCAAGCCACAAGGGATAAAAAAAAGTCAAAAAAAAAAAAGGTCAAAAATAGAAAAAGCTACAGATCTACCGAGACCTTGAATCACGCAACCTAATACACAGAGCTCATATTCGTCTCAATATCGGCATTGTCAAAGTGATTCCAGGTTTGATACTTGATGTCATTTCTACTTATCCTAAATAGAATAACCACAATCAGATTAATGAAAAATCCATTAGAGTACATATAATTCTAGCCATCCAATAAGTATCCCTGCATATTCCTTCCTAACAAGTCATTTATTATCATTTCCTAGATAGCAACTTGTATCTATACTTCAAGCATAAGTGATACAATCATTCTTTTATGAGTTGAGAAAAATAAAATACAATTTTTTTCGTCAAAGTTTGTATACAGAATTTTCCAAGGGGACCTTAAGTAATGAACAAAGCACTACCTTAATGTCACTCTTATGGATTTTTCCAATCACACTTACTCATCCTATGGGCTTAAAAAGAATTTAGATCTTCTCTATCTTTTTTTTTTTTTTTTTTTTTTTTTTGATCCATAATAAGAAAATTTTATTAAAAAAAGAGGAAGAAAATTCCCCAAGCACACAGGGTGTGTACTAAAGGGAAAGAGAATTAAGTCAAAGTACAAGAGTCTAGAAACTCCTCAAAAGAGGAGAAACTATGGTTGCTATTACCATGCATCCAATCAAAAAGAGTACGCAGCAGGACAAGTTTAAGATCCAGCACCGTCCTCTCCTGCCCCTCGAAAACCCGCAGATTCCTCTCACGCCAAAGCACCCACATAACACATAAAGGAACTGCACCCCACACACCCGCATGCTGGGATTTACAGAAAGACCCCATCCACTAGCCATTAACTCCACAGCCTGAACAAGGCATTACCCAAGTGACCCCAAAAAGACAGAACACCATGGACCAAAGGCTCTGCGCTACCACACAGTGAAGAAGTAAATGTTAGGAGACTCCCCACTGGTCTTAGAAGATCTTCTCTATCCTTTAGGTAATATAGTCTGGCACAATGATATTTTCATTTAACCCATTAAACAAATTCAGTTCTTCATAATTCTACCATCAAATATAATTCCCAATTGTATAAGGCAGGAAAAGACAATGTCTAATTCCTATAATGCCCATTCAAGCAAGCTGATCCTCTAGTGGGGCCCGCGATCCACTTCCTCTCCCCTTTTCCACCCCTCCCATTTTACATCCTCTCCCCTTTTTCTTTCCTCCCCCTAAACCAAACAGAGACTTAATAGACCCACATAAAACTTCATATAATAAAGGACCTATATAATTTTATATGCTGCATATATTAATTTAGAAAGCCACAAATTTTGGAAAGTAAAAGGTTGAATAAGTGCAGAAAATGCATTCTTAGCAAAGACATGTACTAGGTGTTTGGAAAGAATAAAAGAATAAAGAAGGAACATATAAGAAAATAAAGTGAAAGATAGATTTAAAAGTCAAATAAAGAACGGGCAACCAACTTCAACCACATTAGATTAAGGCATGTAGGAGATGATAGAGACCAAAGGCACATTACATACATGAGATGATAGAGACCGAAATTATAATTTTAGATTGTTTTACCCCTTTTTGGTTTAAAGAACATAGTTTTAGGACCAAAAAAAACTTACTTAAATGATACTACAAATATCCTTCAAAGTTCAAACGATACTACAAACATCCAATTCACAGAAAGTCCCACACATCCAAAGATGCAAACAGGGCAACAAGAATGGAGTGTGCTCTATATATTAAACCATTAAATTATAGATGAATGCACGATTGTGTGTTCAAGTTGATGAAGTATATCATAGAGAAAGAAAACATGGAGAAGAGAGTAAATTTCACACAAAACAGGCATACTTCAATTATTATTTTAAAGAATTTTTAATATAAAAAAGAAGAAGATGGAGTCTCTCTCACTCAAAGATGATTCAAAATTCAAAAAACAAATCTTCATGAAGAAAAGTGTCCTAAAATATACACTAATGTGTGCAATGAGATATCCATCTTCACAAAAACAATACAGCAATAATAAAATAAACAAACACTTTCAAAATTCCCCATAACATCAACTATATTTAAAACAAATTTTGAAAAGGAAATGAAGTTAGGACTAACCTGAATAAGATTAAGCATCTTACGAGTTTGAGAAAAGATAAGAATACGATGGCCATCTCGTATCAAGTTCTCCTACGAAAAATCATTGCACAAATTATATGGAGCAATCAAATTAAATATCTGGAGCATCAATTAATTAATTTACAGCATTCCTCACCAATAAAGACAATATGAAAGATATTTTGCACGAGACAATGTCACGGTTCTCTTCCAAGTCATCTGTCTCAGCAACATCAGCTATGTGCATTGCCAATTTTTCAGCCACATGAACATCTTCTGGTTTTAGCATTGACTCCATTCCTTCCAATACATCTTCAGCAGCTCTCTTTGTCAAGAGAAGTGGATGATCACATATTTTCTTCAGAATCTGTTTCAAATCAAATTATATTTTATAGTTATCTTTTTGGAAAAAAAAAAAAAAAAAAGCAAACTAAATTTCAGTTTTCTGATTTTCTGGGGCTAAAGATCACAATAGCTTAAAAACACAGACAGGTACACGACAATTTTGTCCCTGCAGCTTGGTTCAAGGGGGAAAAGGGCATAGTGTTGAAGAAAAGGAAAAGATGCATGACAAGGTTTGAACAACACATTGAAAAATAGCAAATTCATCGTACTGTCCAATGACAAATCCTTTTTTTCTTTTAATTGGTAGGTCTACATGGCACCCAATGGGTTTTGAACCCCTAACCTTACTCTCAAGCCCATTCATAACTAACAACAAAATATCAAATACAAAACGTGGGGCATTTTTTCCTCTTGTACAAGATATCAGAACTTCCTAGTGATTTTTTATTGGCTAAACACATACCTAGTGAGTTTTGAACCCATGGCCTTACCCTCTACCCTTTCTCATGGGGGAAGAGCTGCCATTTGAGCTAGAGTTCAGTGGCAGAATTTCCTCTAGAGCTTAAACAAATGCATTTGAGAAAGTTAATAGTAGCAGGATTAAAGAGTACGTTCAGTGGAATGCAACTGTTTCGATATCTGGTCAAGTCAGTGATCAAGTCAAGTTAGCAGACAGGTCTAAATTGGATGGACCAGGTAATTCAATGGAGTCAAAACAATTCTGAAGTCACATATAAAAAAAATCAAGACTTTCATATATATATGTATATACAAGGACGTAAATAAAGATGATGATCTTTAAAACGAAATCATGACCCATGGAAACAAAATAGGATTTAGTTAAAATTCCGATGCAGCAATAATTAACATAATATGATACATTTTTATGAAATCAAAAATTTATGAATTATATAAAATTATCTCCTTGTAACTAGATTAACAGTTTAACATTTCACAAGTCTAATCATAGCTACCTAAAAAGTCAATTCCAACAAGTTCAATCTTTCATTCCTATGCTTACTAGATGATCCTGATCCCACAAATTTTTTTTTCCTCCCAAGTATAATGGGCTGTCAGGAATATAGAGGAGATAGAATATGAACAGTTTTAAAAAAAGGTCAGCAGACATAAAATTAGGAAAAATCTTCATCCTTGAAGATCAAACATTATTATCAAAGCTAGCAATATAACGATACTTGCCCCCCAAATATTAAAAACAAAAAAGGAAGAAGAGATTCATTGTATGCACAAAAGGAGACAAAATCATGTAATTATCCAAAGAGACTAGGTACTTTTTTCAGTGCAAAAAAAAAAAAAAAAAACATATCAAATACCCAAAAAATATGCAACAAGAAAGGGTATGAGAGTTAATGTGTTACTCAAATCTCATTCAATGCATTTAAAGAGCACATAGGAACTAATTCAAAATTCAAGTTATTTAAATTAGTCCTGAATCGAGATTAAGATACACATTTTTGTTGTTTCTTGCTATACTTCCAAAATTTAAATACCAAAAGAGAACAGAATTATTTGTCATCTCCTAAGCTTTTTTTATAAGCAATTTTTGGCCTCATGAGGCATGATCCCCAACCAATGTTGCTACCCCCTAGGGACATCATCTCATGAGTAATTATCAGCACAACAATAAACAACACTTTAAAACATCAATAATCCAACATTTTTACCAGAGAAAAATGAATCTACAGAACTAGGTTCTTGCCCATCATCATTACCAGCTATTTTAAATAAAACAAGATTAGCAAAGAAGTCCACGACAATCCAAAGGCACTACTAGATCATAAAAGTAGACATTGAACAATTCTTAAAATACATAAGTTAACCAAAAAATAAACAGAAGTATGATTAAGGATCACAAACAGTACCGTAAGTGCAGCCAGTGGTGAGCCATCAAAAGCTGAAAGAACCAGCTCACTCTTCAAAAAAGCTTCATAAAGTTGTCGCTACACCACATAAGTGCAAACTAGGAGATCAACATGACACCTATGAAACCACGATGGGAGAGAAGATGAAATGTAGACTGAGAAAAAGCAGATCAAACCTGGCAACTGGTTAATCTTAGCCACACAATGACCTCATTCTTCTTAGAAAGTTTGGCAGTTGTTTTGGAATTTTCTTCATTAAATACCTCACTCTTTAAGCGACGCAAAAAATAAGGTTGAATACGTTCTCTTAGCTCCTGTCAAAAAATAATTAAAAGTACATTATTGTCCTTGTCTGGCATTCAAAGAAACAAAGTTGACAGCTGCCTGTAAGAAAGCAAGAAAAAACGAGATGCAAGTGAAAGAGCTTATGACATACAATGGATGCATATACATAGGGCAATTAGAATTATATATTATACCACAAGTATCAAAGACAGAAGGTGATATTGACAGAGTTATTCTTTCCTTTCCTTTCCTTTTAAACAAATTTTGGAAAACAGGTCTGTGAAACAAGCCATCCATACTTGCAGGTCATCATTAACACTTCTTGGCTATACTATAATGCATTACTTTAGAACCACACTAGAAACCTGAACGTCATTCACAAGTTAAAGCCAACGTTCAAAAAATTCCAAGGTTTAAATATTCTGACTTCTAAATACAGATAGATATGGCCATAACTATTAAATTCGAGGTATCATATTTAAGTGCCTGCTGAGACAAGCAGAGCAGACTGAAACCTACATCAAATAATAATTTAAGCCAGGAAATCAGTATGTATAATTTCAATGTTCATTAGTAGGATAATGCAAAATGTATGATAAAATATGTTGAAATAAGAGAAAACCAAATGCATAAAACAAAATATCTGGTTGATACATGTACAAGGACCTTAAAATTAAATAACCAGTAGTATCAACAGATCTGGAATTTGTAGATCATATATGATAGGTATTTGCGCATATATAAAACATGAAAGAATGATTCTTCCTAGACGGATGTTTTGGAGCTCCCAAAAAGGGAAAATTTGGTTAGTGAACAAGAGCATTTGCATTACTTGTAAATTATTCAATAAGCACTATATTCAGTATTTATTATCTTCCATAGCAATTTGTAGATTATTGTTATAAAAAAACTAAAGGACCTTTTCGCATGTAAGATGCTTTGAGCATCAGTAGAACTGCAATTTTTAACTGCAAAGAGGGGAATAAAAGATATACAATGGACATAAATAACCAAACCAATATAGCGTTTTATATCAAACTATTAAAACCCATAAAGTGAAAACACAAAATAAACACTTTAACAACTTCTTTTTTTCTTTTTTGGGGGATTCGACGTCAACGAAACCAGGGTAATTGGCGATCGACTTCTCATTGCATCATGTGAACCATTTGGAGAGAGAGAAACCATAGGACTTTTAATGATGAATAGAAATCAATATTGGATATTAAGAATAGTTTTTTTGATAACTTAGTTTGAATATTGCACTATGATTGGGGGTGTCGTGTAGTTCTATAATCAATTTTTTTACCATATAAATCTCTCTTTGTAACTCTTTAACAAAGCTCGCCATTTCAAGCTTACCTTTATTTTAATAAATCATCTTACCTAAATAAAAAAATTAATTAATTTATTAAAATAAAAGTAAAAAGACATCCAGAACCTTGTCTACCATCACCAAGGTTCAAGAAGCACAAACCACAATCTAACCATAGTAAAATATCATTACCTTTGCAACTGCTGAACCAGTACGCTTATCTCTATCAGAAGCCTTCTTATCATTTCCACGAAGAATGGCATACTCAAATTTTTCCTTAAACCTGGGAAACTCCAATTTTTAGTGCCACAAGAAGCAGAAATGTAACTCAAGACAACTGCAGCAAGAAGAATATTATTACCATTTCTTGTCACCCAGTAGCTCAGGACAACAGAAGTTGAACAAGGCCCACAACTCCTATTTCAAACAAACAAAAAAAACACAAACACAAACACAGAGAAACTATACAAGGATCACATATCTAAATTTTAATTCAAATCTATGAACATAGCAGTGAACTTGTGGAGTATAATTTTAGAAAAGAAGAAATGATCACATAACGAATGCCATACAAGATACCTTTAGATTGTTTTGTAATGGTGTGCCACTAATGATAATACGATGAGAACTTGGTATCTCAAGCAAACTTTTGGCTCTCTGTGTACTAGGATTCTTTATAAGATGCCCCTGGTTGTAAATGGGTTTGATCAGATAATAATGAAGAGTCATTAATTACAACAAAAAATGTCTTCAGGTCATGTAAAACAAATTATTATACACAACGGTAATATGATAATAGTTTCATGTGAAGTCAACTTTAAAAATATAATGAATAATTATAGGATTGGAAATGGAACAGGGACAAGACAGGCCTCTCCCTTCCCCAACCCTGCACGGTGAGAGTAGCACTCTTCCTGAACCAATCTGCAACTTGAAAAAGAGCAATGTGAGGGCAGGGAAGAACTATTATCTGAGTGGCAGATAGCCATCAAGCTTCCATGTATAATAAGCCTTCAAATTTGAAACTATAAAATGGCATTCACACACCTCATGTTCAGTCCACACAGCAGTCCATGAGGCATGAGTGCAGCCCTTGTGGGCCTTAAACATTCAACTAAGCTGAGAACGTTATCCCCATTTATATTGCCACTCAAGTTTCTTCACTGCTAATTATTTCTATGTAAGATCGCCAAGCTCCAAATGCTCACCTCCCTTGTTTTTATTGTACTTTTTTAATCCCAAAACATCACTCTAAATTAATTGTTGACAGCCTGGAAGTATCTTTTTTCCAACTTGAAAAGCTAAAGGATTTCACCACTCCTAATATAACTCATTCTTGCAACTGATAATATATAGGCTCCATTTGTTTCGCTGTAAAATATTTTCCTTACAGGTGTTTGTTTCGTTGTAATAGTACAATGAATCTCAATTATATAGGCACCAATGTATAATCAAATACCCTTGCATTGGCAAAACAATGAGTCCCTAATTGAATTCACTCAAGACATGCAAAACAGAGCAACAGAAAGTTTCTTATATTTACAATTGTATACTTCCTTTGAGACTTTGAGTCCTCTTCAGGCATCCAATTTATTATTTATTTTACCTAGCTTCCTCAAAACCAATACAACTAATTCAAATCTCTCCCTGCACCCACTTATCGCATTCTAGGACATGAGGTAATTCACAAAAGAATCACTTTGTGTCAAAAAGATAAAATACTCGAACATGTATATTTCCAGCAAAGTAGTAATAACAAAGGTAAAAACACATACATGCATACATGCACACATACATAAATACATACATACATACTACATATGAGTACAGAGAGAGTAAGGTGGGGTGGGGGCACAAAACATAGTATGCATTATAGTAATACGGTCATGCATTCTAAAAAAAATTGCAATCCATTCAAAAATCAAGAACCACATGTAAAGGATGTAACAAAATACCTCATCAAGTATCATATAATCCCATGTGACACCATCTTCACCATCATCGAAGTCATATTCCCCCCGTAAAGATTTCGAGTTGTTCCGTACAATATCATAAGTTGTGAGAAGAACACCTTTATCCTGCAAGTAACAAACACAGAATTTTATCATCCCACCAACAATTAGCAAACCAACAGAAGAACACAGAACCCCAAGGTACCACATCCCTAGAAACCATAACTACCAAAATTGCAGAGCAAATGTTACTCTTTCAAGTTGAGCATTTAACCAAATTTGAACTTGGAATACTGAATCGGGTTAACATATTTCAGACTTGCATAAACTCTTTCAGCCTCCATCAAATTTCAAGTTCAATCTAATGCATAAACCTTGCTGCATGCTTAGAATTGATTTTTCCAGAAATATTTGTATATGCCATATTGCCAACCCAGATTTAATAAGCAAAAACAACATATATAATACCTGAAGTATATACTGGAGCTCGTACTGTCGAGCTTTTGGACAAGTCCCATAGTATCTGCATGGAATGACAAGTTGGTGATCATGATTCATACATAAATAAATAACTATATTTATCAAAGGTACAAGCCAAGTAGCCTTACTCTCTTATCTTATCAGAGAGCCCCACAACTGATAATTCTTTGATCCAATGAGGGAGTAGTGTTTTTGGGGCCACAACCATGGCCCTCTTAATCAAACGCGAATGAAATAATCCAGCTAAGAAGCCACAAATCTGCAATAAAAAACAAACCACTATAAACAAATTATAAATAATATGTGTGTGTTTGTGTGTGTGTTGAAATCAAAACTTCTTAATAAAATATATCCATTTCATTACCTGCATTGTCTTCCCCAGACCCATGTCATCCCCTAAAATTCCACCCTTACCCTGACAATGCAAAGACCAGAGCCACCGTAACCCTTCAGACTGATGCGGATACAGCATTTGGGCAATCTTACCAGGCAACTTGTAAGTAGATTTTGGGTCATTCAAAGTAATAGAACCGTCATTCACTGCAACAGAATCATCCGTATAATCATCCAACACATCAACACCATCCAAATCATCATACTTGTCTTTGGACTTACTCCCTTGCCTCTCCACCTCCTTAACCATTCTCTTGCCACTCAAAACAACACAATCATCCTCATCATCATCCTCTATCTCTTCAACTTTAGACACAAGTGATTGTTCTAGGGGCACTAACCTCTGAGGTTGAGGTTCAAACCCTTCACTATGTTTCTTTGTCACATGTACCCTTCCTATAGTATCATCACCCTTGGAGTCAATATGCAAATAATTAACATCCTCTTCTTCAACTTCAGACGCTAAATGCCGTCCCTTAGACATTAATTTATCACCCACCTTTTTGGGTTCATTTCTATTTACACTTTCACCATCATTCTTCACACCCTGTACCCTATTACCTTCAGAAACATTCCACAAATCACCTTTCTCCTCCTGCTCCTCTACAACATTCTCAACCCTACCCCCAACCCTCTTAACCACATCCAACGAGGAATCCGACGCGTCAGACATACACGAAAATGAAGACCCCGCACTCGCATATTCAGGCAAATTAACTTTCTCATCTTCACTCATTTCTTTCTTTTTCATCAATTCCACACATTCCTCGCCCAACCCAATCCTCTTCGGAGCCCGGTTTTTCTCAATGGACAAAAAATCAAACTTAGCACTCAAGTCATTGAGAATATCCCTAATCTCATTCCCATCCCCATTCCCACCACCAACCTCAACAACATTCTTGGGTGGTGGCGAATTAAAATCAGCAATATCAACAAAAGCTGAATCATCAAGCACCGCTCTATTATCAGCACTATCATTATCTCGAGCTGAAACTTTACATAAACGCCGCCTACCATCAATCTTAACCTTTGTTGGCTTCTCTTTCTCTACAAACCCATTCAAAAAAATAAAAACTTCCACTCATACATTCATACAGAAATTTATACATACAAATGGCGTGCAAAATAGAGAACAAGAAAGAGTACCGAGAGGAGAATCAGAACCAGTGATTCCTGAGAATCGGGGAATATTATCGTCGTCATTGACCATCGATGGTTTCGCTTCTCCTCCTTCTATACAATACACTAAATAACAATCACTCCAAAATATTCAAAAAATTACAAAATTAAAAAGTTAGAGAGAGAAAGAGAGGAGCACCGAGAGGAGAAGAATCGAAATCGGTGATCCCTGAGAATCCGGGAATACCATCATCATCTGCGATATACAATATTCAACAATCAGTCCAAAAATTTAAAAAAAAAAAAAAAAAAAAAAAAGAATTGTTAGAGAGAGATAAGGAAATGAAGGAGTACCGGAAGAGAGCTTGGAGGAGGGTTTAGGAGGAGCGGAAAGGTCTTGGAGAAGACGGTAATGGCGATCGTTGAGACTCAGGGGTTTCTTTCTGGTCGCCATTTTGTGTTTTTGAATCAGAGAAGGAAAAGCTTTTTTTCTCTCTTTTAAAAATTGAGGAATGTGAGAGTTAAATATAAAAGAGAGAAGGAGTTGTGGGCTTTTCAGGGTCATTTGGGCTTCATGTTTTTCCCGCTCTGTTGAGGATTTGAATTTTGGATCCTCGGTGGAATTATCTTATTCCAATACAGAAAGTAATCTCATAATATTTTCATTCCATAATCATAACAAGGTTTTATTTTTTAAAAGACAAATAAACTTCTTCTTTTTTTAATAAAATAGATAGAGCTTTATTTAATATTGTAAATCATTATGTACAAGAAGTTGGAGGCTGACAGATCAATCTTATTGTAAAAGTATTGTGAAAATCAAGGCTCCGTTTGTTTCACCGTAAAATGTTATTTGTAAAACATTTTACGAGTTTTCCGATATTTGGTAACACTGTAAAATGTGATTAACGGAAAACTATATTTTGGTCAAAGGAAAACTATTAAAAAAATAACTTATTTTACTGTTAATTGTTTTATGGGTCTGTTAAAGTTGCCTATCAATCACCTCCAGACCCTGTAAAATAGTTTTGTGCACTGGATACGACCTTTTAGGACTCCTAAATCACAAATCAACATTCTAAATAGAGGGGTCTTAGCTCAAATCACCATGTGCAGGAGAGACTAAACACAGGTTTCTAGTTGTGGTGCAAGTCTAGGATGCTTTAGTTACACTGTTAACAACATCACCTATCTGAGCCTCTTCTGCATTAGACCTGACAAAATTTGACCCAGACCCATTTTTGACCTGAACTCGAAAGAAAAATATGGGTATGGATAAGGGTTTTTCGACCCAGGAACAAAGATGGTATCAACTCATACCCGACCCACAAAATGACGAGTCGGGTCGAGTCAACATGTAGGTCACACCGGTCGACCCGTTTATCAAAGGATTTTTTTTTTTTTTTTTTTAATTTTCCCTCGTGTTTTTGCTCTCTCTCTCTCTCTCTCTCTCTCTCTCTCTTTTTTTGGCTTTCTGAGTCTATATTATTATGTTGGAAATTAAAGTATTATGAGTGTTTGTTTTTTGAATGACTTGGAATTTGACTATTATAAAAGTTCACATAATGCCAATTAAAAAAACAATTCTTAAATTAAATTTGTATTTAAAATAGCTTAGACTTAACCAAAAGCAACACATAAAATTGGATATTCTCTCTTGGTAGAAAGAGAATTGCAATCTATTTTCTTAGTTTTATTTAATGGCACACGCTCTTTTGAGTATTACTATAACTGCGTTTATTTCTGAATCAACTTTTTTGCATTGGAAGTAAAACTCTTAGTATCAATCTTGTCTTTGGCCAAAAAGTGTAGAAATCTGCACAGAGAGCACATGAAAAATGGTCCATATTTGTTTTATTGTTTAGTTCGTACTCATTCATTTGAGTAATTTAAATTCTAGTGGTCATTATGCTATTAATTGATGAAGCAGAATGCAATCAGGGATAGTGAAACTCAAACCTTCCAGAATGCTTCAAAAATCCGTGGGGGATTGTAGAGAAATGCTATGCCGAGCCTCTCAGGGTAGTGGTTCAGCAAAATATTGATAGTATCTCGGGCAGATTTTTAGTATTGTATTATTTTTATTGTGATTGAATCATTGAAGGTGAAAATGGAGGGTAATGTGAAATGGGATTTGGGATTTGGTTAACCTTTCATGGAGCATCTGGGACTGTGATATATATGATAATATCACCTATATCAATGAGTTATGTTTGTAAATGATTAATTAGAAAGCTATATCAATTAGAAAGCTATATCACCTATATCTTTACAAAGTTATGTTTGTAAAGATATGTCATTTCTCCAATCCAGTGGGGGGTATGGTCCCTGATAAATGATTATCACCTATATCAATGAGTTATGTTTGTAAGTCCCCCCGTGCCCCACATCCCTCTTTTGTTTGTGTGTGCTGCATGTTTATTATTTTTTTTTTTTTTTTTTTTTTTTTTTTTTTTTTTTTTGACACATTGTGGCTTGCATGTTGAACAGAGACAATTGTATATATGTATTTTTTTCTTTTTAAATATAAATTACTGTTTTTTTGCATTCAATTTCTTTGAAGTACATAATGTCAAAAAGTTCTATGTGCTTTTATGAACTTTAGAATACCTTTATATGATCGTTTTGTCCTTCATTTGCAGAACGTGGACATTAAAGGACCTGCATTCAGATGGCATTTGAAAGGCTGAGAAACATACCAAAGTTTGAGGTGTGTACAAGAAAATGTCAATGTTAGTTACTTTTTTATTTTTGGGGATAAGTCATGCTCAAATGTTAATTGATTCTGATATTTTAAGGGGACTACTTGGTGTTGAAGATGGTGTTAAGCTACTGTCGTTTAAGCTCATTCAAGATTCAAGCAAGCACTAAACTGCAGTAGCTTAAGCTTTACATCATTTAACTTAAAAGTCACGTGAGTGACATGTGCCCAGAATTAGTGTTTTCTGTTATAACAGATTAGGCATGTATAGAGGTGTGTTATATTGTTATTAACTGAGTTAGTTACTAACTAACTCAGCCTAATCTTTGTATAAATACTCTTTGGAGGTTAATGAAAGTTTTAAGGCATTTCAAACCAATTACATCTCTGTCAAGCATATCTCTCGGATAAGCTTCATATAGTTTCTGCATCTTTTAATTCTTTCATGGTATCAGAGCTCTAAGATTCATAGCTATGGCTTCTGCAAATCCTTCATCTCCTTTACTTCTACTAAACAATATGTCTAACCTCATGTCCACAAAGCTAGATAGCTCAAACTATATGATATGGAAGCTTCAAATCACTGCTGTTTTGGATGCCTATTCCATGCTAGACCACCTAGATGGATCTGTTCCTAAACCAAGTCAATTCTTGACTACAGAAACTGGAATTCAAGCTGTGAATCCAGATTTTCTAATATGGAACAAGAAAGATAAGGCACTACTGACCTTACTCTACTCCACTTGTTCTTCCTCTGTCCTTGCCATGGTTGTGGGGAAGAGTTCATCTCAAGAGGTTTGGAACACACTAGAAGAGAGGTTTACCTCTACTGCTAGATCCAATGTTCTTAATCTCAAGCTCGAGCTTCAATCAATCAAGAAAGCAGGTAATGAAACTGTTAGTTCATACCTTCAGAGAATCAAGACTGTGAGAGACAAACTCTCTGCAGTTGGAGTACATTCAGATCATGAAGAACTCACCCATGTGATTCTCAAAGGCTTACCAAAGGAGTTTGCTCCTTTTGCTTCAGCCATAAGAACCCGAGACACAATCCTTTCCTTGGAGAAGCTCACTGTTCTGCTTCAGACTGAAGAGCAGTCCATGAATGAAGCTACTGAATCTCTGTCCAACTCAGCCTTGGCCATGTTTGTTTCTCATAACAAACCCAATTTTAATGGCAATCAAGGTTTCAATAGAGGTAGAGGCAGGAACTCTTACTCTAGAGGCAGAGGTGGAGGTGGAAGAAACTCAAGCTTTCATCAAGGCTTTAGCTCTCCAAATGCCTCAACTCAGTATCATCCACAGTACCAGCAACAGCAGATTAACTCTTCTGCACCACAAGGATCTCAGACTACATTTCAAGGCAAGAGTGAAAGGCCTACATGTCAGATCTGCTGGAAAATAGGGCATTATGCCATTGACTGCTATCACAGGATGAACTTTGCTTATCAAGGCAAAAATCCTACCACCAAGCTTGCTGCAATGGCCAGTGCCTCTAACCTGCATTACACACAGAATACAGAATCCTGGCTCACTGACACAGGAGCCACAGACCACATTACAGCCAATGCTAATAACCTCAGCCCTCAAGCTCCTTACCAAGGTCAGGAACAAGTATCAGTAGGTAATGGACAAAATCTCCCTATTCAAAACATAGGTAATTCTCAATTGCACACTAAATATTATCAATTCCAACTCAAAAATGTGCTTCATGTACCTAGAATAGCATCAAACCTTCTTTCTGTGCATAAGCTATGTCTAGATAACAATTGTAGTTGCTATTTTGATGCTAAGAAATTCTCAATTCAGGATTTACCTACGGGGAGGATTCTCTACAAAGGTCTGAGTAACAATGGTGTCTATCCCATTCAGTCTCCTATGTTCATACCAGCTGCTAATAAAACTGCTTGTGCTGCACACTCTATCTCATCAGATAAGTGGCACTTATGGCATTCTAGACTAGGGCATCCTAGTGATAAAGTTCTTGCTAATGTCTTTCCTTGCTTTAGTCCTAATTCTAGTTCCAAAGATGTAAAAGTACACTGTCATCACTGCCTAGCAGGCAAGATGCATCAGTTACCTTTCCCTACTTCTAATAAAACTATTACCTCTCCATTTGAGTTGGTACATGCAGATTTATGGGGTCCTGCACCTGTTGTTGCTTCTAATTCCTTCAGGTTTTATCTTGTGTTTGTGGATGAATTTACCAAGTTCACTTGGGTTTACTTACTCAAAAATAAATCTGATACTTTTCAAGTGTTTACTCAATTTAGATCTATGATAGACACTCAATTCTCTTTACCTATCAAAATTTTAAGAACAGACTGTGGGGGTGAATTTCTTTCCACTCCTTTCACTCAATTCTGTTTGTCTAAAGGAATTCTTCATCATTTGTCTTGTCCTCACACCCCACAGCAGAATGGGGCTGCAGAAAGGAAACACAGACATCTAGTGCAGTGTGCACTGGCTTTGCTTTCTCAATCCAAATTGCCAATGTCATACTGGTCTTATGCTATCTCCACAGCAGCTCATCTCATCAATAAATTACCTACTCCTAATCTAGGTAATCAATCTCCATGGGAAACTCTTTACCATGTTTCCCCTGATTTAACACACTTGAAAACATTTGGTTGTGAGTGTTTCCCATTGCTAACACCCTACACTTCACACAAACTGTTTCCTAAAACCACCCCGTGTGTCTTTATTGGTTATCCTCTTAATACTAAAGGCTATTACTGCCTTAACCCAACTACCAATCGAATCTATACCTCTAGACATGTTCTTTTCAATGAAACAGTCTTCCCTAGTCTCAAACACTCCAATACTAATTCTGCAGATTCTGCAGCTTCTGCAAATTCTGCATCTGCTGACTCTTGGCTCCAATTCCTCCTTTTACAGCATACTTGCAGTCATAACACAGTGGATATCTCCCCATCTACTCATGAGTCTAGTGCAATACCCTCTGGTCAATGTCCAAATCTTACTGTTTCTGCTCCAGACCTTGCTGCACCCTGCATCAACCCCACAGAACCCAATGCTGTCTCTGTTACAGCCCTTACAGACTTTACTGCTTCCTCTACCAATCCCACAGAACCCAATGTGCCTTCTTTATCCACTATGCCTTTGCCCACTGGGTTCACTGATAACCCTGCACCTACACCTACTGCACATGCCTCTCCTTTGCCTGCTAATACAGTTCCCAATACCATACCCGATAACACCACATCCACAGATATACCTATACCCACAGTTGTGTCTCATCCTATGCAAACTAGAAGCAAAAGTGGCATTTACAAACCCAAACTCACTTATGCAGCCATAATAGACTATGCAGTAACAGAACCTACTTCCTATACAGTGGCTTCTAAACACTCTAGCTGGTGTACAGCCATGGATGAGGAATTTCAGGCTCTTCAAAAACAAGACACTTGGTCTTTGGTTCCTTTACCATCTTCCAAGAATGTGGTTGGATGTAAGTGGGTTTACAAACTCAAGACTCACAGTGATGGTACAATAGCAAGATATAAGGCTAGACTAGTTGCCAAAGGGTTTCATCAGCAACATGGTATTGACTTCAATGAGACTTTTAGTCCTGTTATCAAACCTCCAACAGTCAGACTAGTCCTATCTCTTGCAGTCTCTCTCAACTGGCCTCTCAGGCAACTAGATGTCAAGAATGCCTTTCTACATGGCACTCTCAATGAGGAAGTTTACATGATTCAACCACAGGGGTACATTGATCCTATACATCCCCACTATGTCTGCAAGCTACAGAAATCTATCTATGGTCTGAAACAGGCTCCAAGGGCCTGGTTTGAGAGTTTTACAACTCAGCTCTTTCATTTGGGGTTCATAGCATCTAATGCAGATTCTTCCTTATTCATCTACACAGAAAACAAGATTATTGCCTATCTCCTACTTTATGTGGATGATATAGTACTCACCAGCAATACACCTGCCTTTTTGGATACTCTCATTCACAAGCTCAGTTCAGTGTTTGATTTGAAGGACTTGGGCTCTCTGCACTACTTCTTGGGACTCCAAATTACTCGAACTCCTTCTAGGTTGTATATCAATCAGGCCAAATATGCTCAAGATTTACTTAAAAAGCATAATATGCTTGACTGTAAGCCAGCTTCCTCTCCCAGTTGTCCCAATACTCGGTTATCCTTGCATGATGGTGATCCCCTTCCTGATCCTCATGCCTACAGAAGTATGGTTGGTGCTCTGCATTATCTTACCTTCACCAGACCTGACATTTCCTTTGCAGTGCATCAAGTGTGTCAGTATATGTCAACTCCAACTACTATCCACCTTGCTGCAGCAAAACGTATTCTCAGGTACATTAGGGGCTCCTTCAATCATGGTATTGAGTTTACTCCTGGTCCACTCTCATTGTCAGGTTACACAGATGCTGATTGGGCTGGTGACCCAGATGATCGTCGTTCCACATCTGGTTTTCTTGTCTACTTGGGCCACAATGCCATCACCTGGTCAGCCAAGAAACAAGCAACTGTCTCGCGCTCCTCTACTGAGTCTGAGTATCGAGCCTTGGCCATTGCCTCTGCTGAACTCTGCTGGGTTCGATCTCTTCTTAAAGACCTGGGCATTTACCTCTCTGATCCTCCTATTCTCTGGTGTGATAATGTCTCAGCCTTGGCTATTGCCTCGAATCCAGTCTTCCACGCTCGCACCAAGCACATCGAGGTGGATTTCCACTTTGTCAGAGAACGTGTTCTTCGCAAGGATCTTGTGGTCAAATTCGTCTCTACTGTGGATCAATTGGCTGACATTTTCACTAAGAGCCTCTCTACTCATCGTTTTCTTGAGCTCCGGCGCAATCTTACGGTCCCGGTCCCTTAGATTGAGGGGGGATGTTGAAGATGGTGTTAAGCTACTGTCGTTTAAGCTCATTCAAGATTCAAGCAAGCACTAAACTGCAGTAGCTTAAGCTTTACATCATTTAACTTAAAAGTCACGTGAGTGACATGTGCCCAGAATTAGTGTTTTCTGTTATAACAGATTAGGCATGTATAGAGGTGTGTTATATTGTTATTAACTGAGTTAGTTACTAACTAACTCAGCCTAATCTTTGTATAAATACTCTTTGGAGGTTAATGAAAGTTTTAAGGCATTTCAAACCAATTACATCTCTGTCAAGCATATCTCTCGGATAAGCTTCATATAGTTTCTGCATCTTTTAATTCTTTCACAAACATCTCCAACAAAATCAAAATTTTCAACTGGAGAGAACTACATAATATTCTACCCACTAAAGTAAATTTGTTTGAAAAGAAAATTAGCTTTACATACTCTTATGAATTGTGCGAGAAAGAATCTAAGACACGCATTCATATATTATGAACTTGTTCAGAAGCACAATCAGTTTGGAGCATGATGGGCATAACAAGTTTTTTGGATCATCAATATGTAACGTGGAAGGATTTGATTTTTTGAGTGTTAAAACAGAAGCATCTGTCCCTGGATCTAATATTCATCTCGTGGCTTCTATGGAACAATAGAAATGCAACATGGGCGGGGAAAAAAGTTATGAGCCATTCAACTCTGATACAACATGAAATGGACCTTTATCAGCAGTTCCAAGCAGTCAAGGAGGGGAGACCTTTAGAGCACTTATGCAGTTCTGTGTAAGTGAGCTCCATTCTTGTGGAAAGAGGACTAGACCTTTATTTTTTTTTTCTTTGGGGTTTTCTGTGGGTTTGGGTTTGGGTTGGATCTTCATTTTATGGTGCTCTAGTCCTGTTTCATGATATTTATTTCTGGTGGTTGCCTCTTCTAGTTGGCACCTACTCTTTGCTGGGTATACTTTTTGTACATAATTCTTTCTAATGATATTATTCTGCCGTTTTTACATAATAATAATAATAAAAAAAAAAAACTGGGTTTTTGAGGGAGATAACAAAACTTAAGTACAATACTTTAGAAGAAGATAACATTCCATATGGTTTATTGGTTAATGCAATCATATGATTGAATTTAAGGAATGTTACTAAGTTCCCAAAGAATGTTAATCTGATTGGTTGGTTTCTACCGTTAAGAGAGAAAGGCAATATGGGCAAGAAGAGTAATGACTACTACGCTGATAGGCTCACACCCAAAATGCTATCGCCAGTGGCAGATAAAGACGTAGTCATGAAATAGAGGTGGAAAGTTCTGGGAGAAAATTGTGCCAATCACGAGGTATCCACCCCTGCATGAATGGTCGGCAAAACATAACCAGATCCGTACCCTACTCGCAAGTCGCAACTGCATTAGTTTTATAGGTCATCTCATATGCTGAGCACGCTACTCATGTAACACCTCGCTTACACACAATTCTCACTCCAAAAGTATCACGACAATCTGTCCGAGTCTGACTATAAAACGATGTCGTTAACACAATCATTTAACAGGCTTAAGAATTTTTGTTAAATAATTTTGTCTACATCCAATCCTGTTGAATGACCCACATGATAAGGGTTGAAATCCCTTGTAGGTTGTAATTGTTAAAGTCCAATGGGCCTAACTCAATCTCAAAAGACGCCTTGAAAGATGAAGATTGTCCATTGCCTTATAAACTCATTACTTACTCCAACTATTTCCAATGTGGGATAATAATATCCAACACTCTCCCTCAAACTCAATCAAGGAGGTGGAAGCTTGAGTTTGGAAATGTAGAGAACCGGCATCAGAGAAGAGATACTGGATAATTGCATACCTACCTAATTATAGGTTTTTATATACTACACAATTGGGGGACTAGTTGGAGTGGGTAACTTTGCTCTAAAGTGATAGTCTAGTCCAACATTGACCAAGTATTCTTGGGTTGTGTAATTTATAAGTTATGAACATCTCTCATCTCTCAAGGCGTCTTTTGAGATTGAGTTAAGCCTATTGGACTTTAACATGGTATTAGAGCCACCCGTTGGGTGTTGGATAGATCTCCCCCCCTATTATGGTCTACGTGTTTGGTTGGTCCACTACACGTGAGGGGCATATTAAAGTGAGAGTTTAGTCCCACATTGACCAAGTGTTCTTGGATTGTGTAATTTATAAGTCATGAACATCTCTCATCTTTCAAGGCGTCTTTTGAGATTGAGTTAGGCTCATTAGATTTTAATAGTAATTAAATTACGACGCAAGACAAAAGACAAACGGCAAACAAAGAGAATATACAGGACCAGCATATCAACTATACAAACATTAGGCACCACATTATCATTGGTTATTGTTGTGAAATCTTCAAAAAACGTCAAGATACCACATTTAATGATTCTTTGTTATCCCAAAGGTGTGCGCAAATATTTACAAGCATAGTGAGAAACCATGGAAACCATATAATGATTGTTCTGACTTTGAGGCCAAATACTGCTACGTATAAGATAACAAAATAGGCAGGAAGAACAAGGCAATCACATCTCGGCAATAAATATTCCAGAATCAGATGGGGCTTCAGAAAGTTTGCCCTGAGTCCACCTCTTCAGCATCTCTAATGCAGCCTTGGGCTGGTCCATAGGAACCATGTGACCCGCATCATGGACCTGTTTATTGTTACATATATCATGCAACTATATCAGCACTGGCAACCAACCATTTGCTATTGGCAAGTAGAAATGCAATGTGTGTGAGTGTGAGTGTGTGTGTGTAAGAGAGAGAGAGAGAGAGAGAGAGAGAGAGAGAGAGAGAGAGAGAGAGAGAGAGAGAGAGACCTTAAGGAAACTGAGAGGCCCATAGTTTTTCAGTACTCCAGCTTTGGAACCATCGACTTCAAAGGGAACTTCAGAGGATGCTACAAACTTTTGCTGACCAGACCATTCCATAGCATGAACCCATCTTGAGTTACCTACTCAAACAAAATTATACCCCAGGCTTGAATCACATTCAATACAATTGTTATAGGTAATTATTTCTTAACACATTAGATTCCTAACTCAGAAGATGCTGGTTTTCCATTAAGCATAAAAGCTTACCAAGCCAGTTGCAAATGAGATCATATTCTCCAGCATACACAAGCAATTTGATTCCATCCTCAAGAAGTGTAGGAATACCAACTTCAAGATTCCTCATCCAGTCCACCAACATAGCCTGATACACTGTAGGGCTGCACGACACAAAGTCTAAGTCCCCAACTTCTAGTGCATCCCTAACAGATTTCTGGTTTAGGAACTTCTCCATGTTTGAGAAGTCATAACAGAGGCTCCCCTCACACTTCTTTCTAATGTCATAATACTGCAAAGTAAAAATGTTGATGCTTGTCAAATTTGAGATCCATCCAGGTGTCAGGATGCAAATACATAAATATGCATATGTCACAAGTAGTCTATAAATTCAGGCCTTATTGTTAAAAAATTGATATTGCCATCTTCTACAAGTTCTCCTATTTAAAAAATTCATTCTTTATATTATTCATTATAAGGTAATCATCACATGCTTATTGTGCAGAAAACATGTCATATTAAGAGTTGAAAAATTGCAGTACCAACATCATACTTAAACACTAAATGAAGGATAGAATGCGTTTTCTTACATTGGTATCACCAGCAAGGGCCATGATGCTACTGAATATGGTATTGCAAACAAAATATGAAGCCACACAAGAGATTGTACCATCGGTGCCTGAAAAATAAAACAATAACCACGGTGCATAAGGAAAAAAAAAAAAAAAAAAAAAAACACAGAAAAGCAGCAGTTGCCAACCAGCAGAATGGCCCCAATGCACAAGTAAAAAGATCAACACAGTATCAAATTTCCATGAATAATATGCAAACTTACCACAAAGCTTGATCGCTGTTTCACATAATGGAAGCACCTTGTTAATGCGATTGTATGCAGTCTTTGTAATTATGCCCATGTCTAACGCATAATCAGTGTAAGCTTTGTATTGGATTGCAGGGTCAGTAAGTCCATTACCAATGGCAAATCCCTGTTAACCATTTAATTTCAGCTCCGGAAAGTTAAAGTGACCAACTATAACTTTACATTATGTTATATCAGTGACATACCTTTAGGTTTATATGAATTCCTTCATTAGCTTTGTTTCCCCGGTGAACTCGAGCAGCAAAAGCAGGGATGTAGTGCCCAGCATATGATTCCCCAGTTATGTAAAAGTCATTCTCTGCCAACTCAGGATGCTCCGCAAAGAAGGCCTGATGTCATAGAAAGAGCTCATCGAGTCAAAATAATATTTATATAAATCTTCATCATATAGTAACCCAGTTTCCCTTCTTCCTCATCTCAACAGAAACATGTTTTTTTTTGCAGAATTTGGAATGATGTGAAAGTCCAGTTATTTTTAGATATTCTTCTATCCTTACAACATTATAATACACAAATCAATCAATTGAGGAAAGTTGTACTGAATTACATTTCTATTTATAATAGACACACACACCTGTAAGAAGTCATAAAGGTCATTACTAACACCATCTTCATTGTGACGAATGTCGCGTTTATCAGAAGTATAACTAAACCCAGTCCCAGTAGGTTGGTCAACATAGAGGAGGTTTGATGCCTGCAAAATCACCAAAAGAATTTGTTAGTTCTATTCTAAATACATAAACAATTATTGCACAAGAAAGAGAAAAAAAGGAACAACCCATCTAACTGTTATACAAAATTAACCATATAATTGCATTTAAAGATACCTTGTCCCAACCGTACTCGTTCCACACAAGGGACAAGTTGTTTGCAATAGTAAAAGGACCATTTTCATAAAACATGGCCAATTCACTACTACACCCTGGCCCTCCGGTCAACCAGATAACAACAGGGTCTTTCTTGTTGCTTCGTGATTCAAAGAAAAAGTAGAACAACCTGAAAAACAACAACAAACCGAATACTAAGAACAGTAACCCAGGATCCAAAAAAGACAAACGAACAAAAATCCAGAGCCAATAAACAACTACGAACAGCTAAACTAAATCAACTATATTCCCACATCTCACACGTGCGACTTCACTGCCAATTCATTTACATATATATTTACCAAACCTAACCTATCCGCTTGCCTATAATTGGAAAACAAAAAATCATCGGATAAACACGATTAAGAAACCCATTAGAGTATAATAAATCACTGTTTTATTTGATTAATAGAAATGATTAGATTAAAATTTGCATAATTAAATGAAAAATAATAATAATAATAATAATTTAAACAGAAGCTAGACCTCGAATTCACCTATCAGCATGAAAATATAAATTAGAGACCGTTAAATAGTAAATTCCACTTAATTAAAAAGAAGATGAAGGAAATCTAGGGTTTAGAGGATTGACCTAGCGGCATGGGAATGTTCGATGTTGTAGTAACCAGCGTGGTGGCCCAAATCCTCGACGGAAACTCCGGAGCCGACGAGGTTCGGAAACGCGAAGCGCTTCTCGACGATCTTCTTGGGTTGGGGTAAGGAATTTTGATCGGCGATGACGTTGACGTCATTTTTGGGGAACAAATTGAGGTCTCTGATAAACTTGGAGGCTTGAACCGAAGGCAGATTCGACCGCGCTAGCTGAATGTCTTCGTTGAAGCTGGTCGAGGAAGAGAGAGAGAAGAGGGAAAGGAAAGCGAATAGAAGAGAGAGAGAGATTATTGAGTTCTCCATTTCTCTCAGTTTTTTCTGAGGAGAAAGAGAGAGATGGGAATGATATTTGAGACTTGAGAGAGAGGGTACAGGTGGCAGTAGCTAACGGTCTTCGAGATTCATGGGCTGTTAGTTGTGGGAGAGAGTGAAAAAGTGCTGGGATTTATTAACTGACGTAACGGAGCTTGACGGAGACTTTTTTGGAGTTGGTAAAGGTGGTGACGTGGAGAGTGGAGAGTTTCTTTGGCTTGCAGTTGCAGTTGCAGGCGGGAAGAATCTTAAAAGAGTCGAGATCACGTGTAAAGCGGGGTACCGTTAAAAAGATAAACTTGATTATAGGGTTTGGGTCTTGGGTCCCACTACTCACATGGCCTTCGGGAAGTGAAGATGGATGGTGGAAAAAGATTATTATCAAGGCCTAATGTTATCTCATTTCGAAACGCTCACACTTAATTACACTCTCGCTATGTCGTTCTTTCCTAGAGCATCTTTCTTGTGGGATGGACTGTGCTAAATGCTGATGTTAAGATAAGATACAAGGAAGGAAAAGTAAAATGCTTTTCATGAGTTTTTTTTTTTTGCACTAAATAAATTATACTTTTAAGTTGTTTTGATATTCATCCCATTTAATTTTACGAGTGTTTTAAGGGTATAAGTTAAGATGCATTTAATATTTTATTAAATGATGTTTTACACATGTCAAAAAAATTACGGAGACTCGTAATGATTTTTGCAAAATATACAGATAATTATACTATACTTTGAGAGTACGCATTTAATGTACTCCCAGAATACCTAATAATTTTTCAAAATATACATGACAGCTCACGATTGAATATTTATTATTCTTTAACTTGTACCTTTAATACACTAGTTTAAAAGAATATTTTTATTTTGATCTATTAAGTTTGATTTTGTTTTCAAAATGGTTATTCCGTCTATTTTTATCTTTATCTTTATAACTCATCCTATAGTTAAGAGAGTGAAAAAAATGACGTTGTTTTATTGGTATTTATTTAAGTATGAGAATTAGAGAAAGACAGATTTGAGATGGAGGGATCAATTGTAATACCTTATGGGCGTGAAAATTTATATTGATAGTACTAAGGAGATTGTTTGAAATTGGCTCAAACTCCAGTGGGTTTATATGAGATTTTCCTATTTTTGTTTGTTTGTAGGACTTTCCTACCACGTGACATTAATCTGATTTACAAAAGCCACCTCAACGAAACACAAAAAAGGAGAAAAACACATATCAAGAAAAGTATAGATAACCACAATAAATTTATGTGTGCAACCAATATTTATCAAGAAAAGTATAGATACACAATAAATTTATGTGTGCAACCAATATTTATTGATACATTTTTTTCTTTGGGTTTTGTTAACCAGTGCCCTTAGGGCAATGTTAAGGAGCATTAAATATCTGACTTTATCGGAAATAACGAATTTTTAATATTATAATAATAAATAGAAAGACAAAATACCCTTAAAAGTTGTTTTTGTATTATTTTAATATTAAATTTTTACTACTTCCCATAAAGTGGAAGCATAAATGCTTCCTTAAACATTACCCTAAGGGCACTCGTTAACAGGACCCTTAAAAATGTGCATGACAACTCATGTTGAATATTTATTATTCCTTAACTTGTGCCCTTAAGACACTCATTAATATTATTTTATTTTTATTTTTATTTACTAAGTTTGATTGTGTTTTCAAAGACCATTCCGTCTATCTCTATAACTAATCTGATTGTTATGAGAGAAAAATAACGTGGTTTTGTTAATACTTAGAGAAAGATAGATTTGAGATGAAGGGATCAATTTCAATACCTTCAAGGGGTGTGAAAATTTATTTTGATAGTACAAGGAGTTTGTTTGAAATTGGCTCAAACTCCTATGGGTTTATATGAAATTTTCCCTTTTTTTTGGCTAAATCCTTTTTTGTTTGTTTGTTTGTAGGACTTTTCTACCGCGTGACATTAATCTGATTAATCTGATTTACAAAGGCCACCTCAACTAAACACAAGAGGAGAAAAACATATCCAACATACAGTCCATTAGCAAAAGCTATAGTTAGTAGCCTTAGCTTTGAAGCATTAACATGTCTGCAAGACAATCAAGGACCACATAAATACGGAAGCAGTTCCATCAAAATAATATAATGGTTGAACTTTCATTATTAGCAAAAAAAAAAAAAAAAAAAACATTGTTGAACTTGAATGCTGACAATTCCATTTGTTTGAAAGCCTCAATAGTCAAGATTGTTCCAAATGGCAAACATTTACTTGTGTATTAAGTCTCAACGAAAAGGCAAGGCACCAAAGTTTCCAACCTAGACCACAACTTAGTGCGGAGGGATTGAAACAAAGGCAACATTTTCTTTATAGTGCTTTCAATTTTAATTGCTTGTATGACAAGAAATGCCAAGTTGCCAACTGCCAATTCTTATATCAGAAAAGGAGAAATAAATGAGAAGAAGCTATTAATTAAAGAAACTATGTTAGTATTTCTTTAAATATCTTACACGACAGAGCATATAATGGCCTTTGCTAACAAATATATTCTGTTCATAATGTAGTAAGCTGGCTTTAAAGCCCTACAATCTCAGACAGAACAATGGGCTTGAAACCCAATGATACAAACTCACTTTTCTCTAATACTTAGTGACTAAGCAATGAAAACAATGGGAAAAACTACGATCTCACTTTAGCAAGCCGTGCTCTTAACTCTTCCAGCTCTTCCTCATCATCTGGACCTTCAGCAATAGCTTCTTCCTGTGAAAATTCAAAGGGATCAGTTCCTTGGTGTCTTGGAAAAAAAAAAAATGTAGAGATATAAAGAGGATAATGTTCCACATACTTCTTGTGAAGTGCTAGCTCTCTGGGCAGGTAACTTTGTCTTTTCCTTCCTGACAGCTTCTGGAAGCTGTGCAGCAGTCTCACCAGCTATTTCAGTCAGGACCTTATCAACTTCCTCTTCAGTTTCTTCTTCTATATCTTCTGAATCCAATGCTGTCTCAACAGCATCATTCACGATTTCTTCAATCACTCCTGCCTGAATTAAAAAATAAGTGTCACATCTAGAGAATTCAAGAACATGTAACAAAGGTGAGGACTTAGAAAAACATCAAAACTATTGCTTGACCGATACTCGCTGCCACATTATATCACATGTGGATCTAAACACAGGAACCCAAATTAAAGGGTGTGTCGACTCATCTTTTTCCATATCATTGAGAGAACTGAGCAATAATTAATTCACTCTCGCATGATTATAGGTTAGATGGCAATGAATACAATCAAACTTTGCAGTATAGATAACTACTATTCTTATAAAAAAAATTCTTCTCAGCCAAAATGTTTAATGTGTAGAACAAGACAAGTCTATTCACATAATGCTAAACTATGGGGCATACATGATTGTAACTCCAAACAACATTAGTTAAGTCCAGATTGGGCATTTAGAACATTAAGTGCGGTCAAAAGATATTCTTGCATGCCATTAAAATCACTCCTAGACAGTAAACATCAGAAGAATAAATAAAGATATTTTTCTTACCGATAAAGAACTTGAATGAATACTTGTTCATAGGTGAAGAGATAATATTACCTTGGTCATTTCTTTGCTAAATTCTTGCATTGTGACTGCCATTTCTGGAGCTTTCATGAGGTTATTGACAATTTTCATGACCTCTGCACTCTTGGACAAATGACCAACAGTACGGGCAATTGCTGCAAGTTTCATGGGACATAAAAAAAAAATATTATTTCACTGAAAAATATTTCAAAATTTTCTTGCCAAAAAACTCAAGAAAAACAAACACACAATCAATGAGAACAAAGTACAAATAGAACTAAAAGAGACTTCTACACGCATGACAAAGCCTTTCACTGCTGTCATCATATCCATAGACCAAAACATGAATTTACATAGAAAGATGGTAAGGAGTTCTAACTTCTATAACTCATTTTCCTTATATATTGAGTTTATAGAATACCTATAGAAAAAGTCATTACAGTGAAAATCTCCATCCACACAAGTAGGTCATTGCTTATCAGCAATAGAGTCAAGTCCATTGAATATAACTTTAACCATAAAGCCGTAGCAAAAGAATTTCTTTGCAGCTTGTATAGAAATAAACTTAATGGTGGACTTTCCTGCCATGTTCAATGCAGTCACAACACAATTATACATGTAAATATATCTCTATATTTGTTTCTCCCTTCTTTCTTTTTTATTTGTTTTCTGAAGAGAAACATAGGTAATTTTTTCAAATTATAGTAAAGTTCTTTCATTATTTTTGATTTGTCATTTTACAAATAAGCTAGAAGTGAATTCTTCTTAAACCATATATTTACTCTTATAAATTGGTTTCATCTAAATTCTACTCTTCTACACTCTCTGGTTCAAGTTTGTTATTTGTGCTTAAATAAACTACATCAACAACAACTCGGAACATAGTTTGCCCATTCTTTATGAAAACTGTTGTTTAAAACTTAGCATTGATGTACTATATAATTCTCTGAAGCATAACATGTGAATTTTTATGTTATTCTGAAATCTAAGTCTCAAAAACGAAAAAGAAAAGAACAATATGGAAGTAATTTCCTTCAGTGACAGTCACAAACAAGGTTCATCGACTTGATGTTTAAAAACGAGGTAAAGTGCTATTTTTATCAGGACAATATACATGCTTGCATGAAAATAAGAAATATGTTCAGATAAGTTAAGCACCATACCAACACTTTCTCCAAGATGCATTGATATTGAGTTCAGTTGGGCTTTATTCTCATAAAGGCGATTCACAGCCTTTCTTGACATCACAATTTCCTTAGCAAGTGCCTGAATTTAATTCACATGAGAATTTTGAACATAGATTACATGGAAAAGATGAAAGCCTGATTATAACATAGTAACAGTAGTAGACATTCAATGTAAGGTGAACATCCAAGCATCCCATGTGGCTAAACCTAAACTCAGATGCACATGTCATGCCCACATAAAAAATGAACTTAGACACACACGCAACAGGGCTATAATACTCCATCACTCCTTTAAATTACTCTTGCAATGAGGGCAGTGATACTCCTGATACCAACAAAGAAAGAACATGGACAAATAGAAAAACACTATCATTTACATAAGAGACTTTATTTTAAGACACTTTTGCAATGAGGTTAGTATTCCTGATTGAAACTTAAAGATCAAGGCCATAACAGCATAAGTTTACTCATTTACAACCTCAAATGGGCATAGATTTTTTTTTTTTAAATAGAACCTAACGTACATAAACCTGGTAGCTTTCCAAACCAGGTGAGTGTCCTGCACCACATAAAACACTTGCAATAACAGGAGACCATCTTGGCCACATAATTAACTGCAATTCCTTTCAATTGCATAATCATAACCCACAAATCCTTCAAAGAAGATGACTTTAGGAACTTAATGTACTAAGGAACAACCTAAGACGTCACTGATAGAGTTTAAAAGCACATCAAAACATACGTATCCATGAATCTTAAATCTTCAATCATTATAAGAACCCATACTTTTTCAAAGTCCCATTTTCTTTGAATGATCTTATATAACCAGTTTAAAACCATAAGATAGAAAATATCATCAAATATACAACAACAACAACAACAGCCAAAGCCTTAATCCCAAATTTTGGGGTCGGCTATGGATTCTCAACAGAATAATCAGAGTTGGCAAAATGCATTTTTTTTCTTCCATTCCATTTTATACGAAGTCATACTCTCTATTACATCCTTATCTAACATGTCCCTTTTTACTACATCTACTAATGTTATTTTAGATAATGTTATGAAATATATATACCAAAAACAAAAAGGCTAATTATTTTTAAAATACATGAATAATGAACCATATCATATATCATGGAAAAGCAATAAAAATTGGTAAATTACCTTTGCTGAGCCCATGTCATTTCTCTTGGCAGCCTCTCTAATTGATTTATGCACACTCTTCTCCTCTCTCTGAACATCTAAAAAACAAACCCATGAATTTTTTTTAGACAAAATCCATCACCAAAACACAAATTCAGACAACCCCATCAATCTAAATGTTAAATCTTTAAAACCCATTAAACCAAAAATCCAAAAAAAAAAAAAAAAAACATCAATCTAGAATTTCCTTGAAAACCCATGACACAAAATCAGATAAAAAAAGGAACATGCCTCTGATTTGACGCTCGATGTTGCGGCACTCTTGGCGGAGTCGTCGCTGCCAATCTCTCAATTGATCTTGTGGGCTCGCTTTGGGCTTTAGCATGCTCTTAAATTTGTCCATTTTTTTCTATGCCTTTCAATTTCAAGCCCCAGAAGAGAATTCAGAAGTAATTTAGGATCAGAAGATGATATTCTGCTTAGGATCAAAATTCAAAGCTTTTTCTCAATTTTCCAGGAAGTTGCTGTCTTCTTCTGCGGGAAAAGAAAAAGCGCGGCGTTAGTACGATGTCGTTTTTTAGTTTAACTGTTTTTTATGAAGCAACTACGCCGTTTTACTACTTCGCAACTTTTTTTTATTTATTATTATTATTATTATTTTTTTCTGTGGTAGCCTTTGTAAACTTTGAAACTGTATATATATCTCTTAGTGATAATAGCAATGTGGTGTTTTAATCTCTATACAGACATAAGACAAATTCACTACTTTATGGGGGGAAGTCTTTCTTTTCTCTTTTCACTCAAGATTTCGCCCTTAAGTCTTTCATCCATTTACATGAAAAGTTAGATTCACACTCTATTTAAATATTATTCAACCATTTCATCTTTAGTCATTCTTAATCATTTTTATACAAAAAGAAGTCTTCCGCAAACCCTTTAATAGCCGAATCTCCTTGGGTGATTATGTTTTATTATTTTATTTTTACTACACACTTGACTTAGCAGGAGAGAGGAAAGAGAACTCATCTTCCTCATTCCCTTATATCCATGGTCGAATATAGTAACGGTTTTTTTTTTTTATTTTTTTTTTTTAAAGGTTTTCTTCATTTTTTTCACTATTTTTTCTTCATTAAAACTCCATCACTCTTTCATAAAACTTGAAAGCTAGGTAGTTTTCTTCTCTTTCCTCCATTGAATCAAGGTAAAACTTGCTTTTACTATTTTGTTTCAATTTTTGTAAGTGTTTGGTGCTATGGGTATGGAACTTTTTGAGTTCTTGGTTCAAAACTATTTAGCTTTTCACAACTTGCTTACTTGATTTTCCCATGTGTGAATAAACTTTTTATCATGTATGCTTCTGTATGAACATGATCACCATTATGAGTTCATGCTAATTTGCTCACTTGTGATTAATTTGTGCTACTACGAATAAAACATGTCATTTTTATAAGCTTCTTCCTTATGAATGTCTTGGTTTCCATACTTTATGTTTACCTTGAATTTTAACTGACAAAAAGTGTCGAAATGCCTTCGACCACTCCGTGTTGGCTTAGGCCATCTAAGCCCTCTC
>OU015768.1:16842951-16860950 GCA_907173295.1 Fagus sylvatica | reverse complement strand
TTTTCAGTGCAAAAAAAAAAAAAAAAAACATATCAAATACCCAAAAAATATGCAACAAGAAAGGGTATGAGAGTTAATGTGTTACTCAAATCTCATTCAATGCATTTAAAGAGCACATAGGAACTAATTCAAAATTCAAGTTATTTAAATTAGTCCTGAATCGAGATTAAGATACACATTTTTGTTGTTTCTTGCTATACTTCCAAAATTTAAATACCAAAAGAGAACAGAATTATTTGTCATCTCCTAAGCTTTTTTTATAAGCAATTTTTGGCCTCATGAGGCATGATCCCCAACCAATGTTGCTACCCCCTAGGGACATCATCTCATGAGTAATTATCAGCACAACAATAAACAACACTTTAAAACATCAATAATCCAACATTTTTACCAGAGAAAAATGAATCTACAGAACTAGGTTCTTGCCCATCATCATTACCAGCTATTTTAAATAAAACAAGATTAGCAAAGAAGTCCACGACAATCCAAAGGCACTACTAGATCATAAAAGTAGACATTGAACAATTCTTAAAATACATAAGTTAACCAAAAAATAAACAGAAGTATGATTAAGGATCACAAACAGTACCGTAAGTGCAGCCAGTGGTGAGCCATCAAAAGCTGAAAGAACCAGCTCACTCTTCAAAAAAGCTTCATAAAGTTGTCGCTACACCACATAAGTGCAAACTAGGAGATCAACATGACACCTATGAAACCACGATGGGAGAGAAGATGAAATGTAGACTGAGAAAAAGCAGATCAAACCTGGCAACTGGTTAATCTTAGCCACACAATGACCTCATTCTTCTTAGAAAGTTTGGCAGTTGTTTTGGAATTTTCTTCATTAAATACCTCACTCTTTAAGCGACGCAAAAAATAAGGTTGAATACGTTCTCTTAGCTCCTGTCAAAAAATAATTAAAAGTACATTATTGTCCTTGTCTGGCATTCAAAGAAACAAAGTTGACAGCTGCCTGTAAGAAAGCAAGAAAAAACGAGATGCAAGTGAAAGAGCTTATGACATACAATGGATGCATATACATAGGGCAATTAGAATTATATATTATACCACAAGTATCAAAGACAGAAGGTGATATTGACAGAGTTATTCTTTCCTTTCCTTTCCTTTTAAACAAATTTTGGAAAACAGGTCTGTGAAACAAGCCATCCATACTTGCAGGTCATCATTAACACTTCTTGGCTATACTATAATGCATTACTTTAGAACCACACTAGAAACCTGAACGTCATTCACAAGTTAAAGCCAACGTTCAAAAAATTCCAAGGTTTAAATATTCTGACTTCTAAATACAGATAGATATGGCCATAACTATTAAATTCGAGGTATCATATTTAAGTGCCTGCTGAGACAAGCAGAGCAGACTGAAACCTACATCAAATAATAATTTAAGCCAGGAAATCAGTATGTATAATTTCAATGTTCATTAGTAGGATAATGCAAAATGTATGATAAAATATGTTGAAATAAGAGAAAACCAAATGCATAAAACAAAATATCTGGTTGATACATGTACAAGGACCTTAAAATTAAATAACCAGTAGTATCAACAGATCTGGAATTTGTAGATCATATATAATAGGTATTTGCGCATATATAAAACATGAAAGAATGATTCTTCCTAGATGGATGTTTTGGAGCTCCCAAAAAGGGAAAATTTGGTTAGTGAACAAGAGCATTTGCATTACTTGTAAATTATTCAATAAGCACTATATTCAGTATTTATTATCTTCCATAGCAATTTGTAGATTATTGTTATAAAAAAACTAAAGGACCTTTTCGCATGTAAGATGCTTTGAGGATCAGTAGAACTGCAATTTTTAACTGCAAAGAGGGGAATCAAAAAGATATAAAATGGACATAAATAACCAAACCAATATAGCGTTTTATATCAAACTATTAAAACCCATAAAGTGAAAACACAAAATAAACACTTTAACAACTTCTTTTTTTCTTTTTTGGGGGATTCGACGTCAACGAAACCAGGGTAATTGGCGATCGACTTCTCATTGCATCATGTGAACCATTTGGAGAGAGAGAAACCATAGGACTTTTAATGATGAATAGAAATCAATATTGGATATTAAGAATAGTTTTTTTGATAACTTAGTTTGAATATAGCACTATGATTGGGGGTGTCGTGTAGTTCTATAATCAATTTTTTTACCATATAAATCTCTCTTTGTAACTCTTTAACAAAGCTCGCCATTTCAAGCTTACCTTTATTTTAATAAATCATCTTACCTAAATAAAAAAATTAATTAATTTATTAAAATAAAAGTAAAAAGACATCCAGAACCTTGTCTACCATCACCAAGGTTCAAGAAGCACAAACCACAATCTAACCATAGTAAAATATCATTACCTTTGCAACTGCTGAACCAGTACGCTTATCTCTATCAGAAGCCTTCTTATCATTTCCACGAAGAATGGCATACTCAAATTTTTCCTTAAACCTGGGAAACTCCAATTTTTAGTGCCACAAGAAGCAGAAATGTAACTCAAGACAACTGCAGCAAGAAGAATATTATTACCATTTCTTGTCACCCAGTAGCTCAGGACAACAGAAGTTGAACAAGGCCCACAACTCCTATTTCAAACAAACAAAAAAAACACAAACACAAACACAGAGAAACTATACAAGGATCACATATCTAAATTTTAATTCAAATCTATGAACATAGCAGTGAACTTGTGGAGTATAATTTTAGAAAAGAAGAAATGATCACATAACGAATGCCATACAAGATACCTTTAGATTGTTTTGTAATGGTGTGCCACTAATGATAATACGATGAGAACTTGGTATCTCAAGCAAACTTTTGGCTCTCTGTGTACTAGGATTCTTTATAAGATGCCCCTGGTTGTAAATGGGTTTGATCAGATAATAATGAAGAGTCATTAATTACAACAAAAAATGTCTTCAGGTCATGTAAAACAAATTATTATACACAACGGTAATATGATAATAGTTTCATGTGAAGTCAACTTTAAAAATATAATGAATAATTATAGGATTGGAAATGGAACAGGGACAAGACAGGCCTCTCCCTTCCCCAACCCTGCACGGTGAGAGTAGCACTCTTCCTGAACCAATCTGCAACTTGAAAAAGAGCAATGTGAGGGCAGGGAAGAACTATTATCTGAGTGGCAGATAGCCATCAAGCTTCCATGTATAATAAGCCTTCAAATTTGAAACTATAAAATGGCATTCACACACCTCATGTTCAGTCCACACAGCAGTCCATGAGGCATGAGTGCAGCCCTTGTGGGCCTAAACATTCAACTAAGCTGAGAACGTTATCCCCATTTATATTGCCACTCAAGTTTCTTCACTGCTAATTATTTCTATGTAAGATCGCCAAGCTCCAAATGCTCACCTCCCTTGTTTTTATTGTACTTTTTTAATCCCAAAACATCACTCTAAATTAATTGTTGACAGCCTGGAAGTATCTTTTTTCCAACTTGAAAAGCTAAAGGATTTCACCACTCCTAATATAACTCATTCTTGCAACTGATAATATATAGGCTCCATTTGTTTCGCTGTAAAATATTTTCCTTACAGGTGTTTGTTTCGTTGTAATAGTACAATGAATCTCAATTATATAGGCACCAATGTATAATCAAATACCCTTGCATTGGCAAAACAATGAGTCCCTAATTGAATTCACTCAAGACATGCAAAACAGAGCAACAGAAAGTTTCTTATATTTACAATTGTATACTTCCTTTGAGACTTTGAGTCCTCTTCAGGCATCCAATTTATTATTTATTTTACCTAGCTTCCTCAAAACCAATACAACTAATTCAAATCTCTCCCTGCACCCACTTATCGCATTCTAGGACATGAGGAATTCACAAAAGAATCACTTTGTGTCAAAAAGATAAAATACTCGAACATGTATATTTCCAGCAAAGTAGTAATAACAAAGGTAAAAACACATACATGCATACATGCACACATACATAAATACATACATACATACTACATATGAGTACAGAGAGAGTAAGGTGGGGTGGGGGCACAAAACATAGTATGCATTATAGTAATACGGTCATGCATTCTAAAAAAAATTGCAATCCATTCAAAAATCAAGAACCACATGTAAAGGATGTAACAAAATACCTCATCAAGTATCATATAATCCCATGTGACACCATCTTCACCATCATCGAAGTCATATTCCCCCCGTAAAGATTTCGAGTTGTTCCGTACAATATCATAAGTTGTGAGAAGAACACCTTTATCCTGCAAGTAACCAAACACAGAATTTTATCATCCCACCAACAATTAGCAAACCAACAGAAGAACACAGAACCCCAAGGTACCACATCCCTAGAAACCATAACTACCAAAATTGCAGAGCAAATGTTACTCTTTCAAGTTGAGCATTTAACCAAATTTGAACTTGGAATACTGAATCGGGTTAACATATTTCAGACTTGCATAAACTCTTTCAGCCTCCATCAAATTTCAAGTTCAATCTAATGCATAAACCTTGCTGCATGCTTAGAATTGATTTTTCCAGAAATATTTGTATATGCCATATTGCCAACCCAGATTTAATAAGCAAAAACAACATATATAATACCTGAAGTATATACTGGAGCTCGTACTGTCGAGCTTTTGGACAAGTCCCATAGTATCTGCATGGAATGACAAGTTGGTGATCATGATTCATACATAAATAAATAACTATATTTATCAAAGGTACAAGCCAAGTAGCCTTACTCTCTTATCTTATCAGAGAGCCCCACAACTGATAATTCTTTGATCCAATGAGGGAGTAGTGTTTTTGGGGCCACAACCATGGCCCTCTTAATCAAACGCGAATGAAATAATCCAGCTAAGAAGCCACAAATCTGCAATAAAAAACAAACCACTATAAACAAATTATAAATAATATGTGTGTGTTTGTGTGTGTGTTGAAATCAAAACTTCTTAATAAAATATATCCATTTCATTACCTGCATTGTCTTCCCCAGACCCATGTCATCCCCTAAAATTCCACCCTTACCCTGACAATGCAAAGACCAGAGCCACCGTAACCCTTCAGACTGATGCGGATACAGCATTTGGGCAATCTTACCAGGCAACTTGTAAGTAGATTTTGGGTCATTCAAAGTAATAGAACCGTCATTCACTGCAACAGAATCATCCGTATAATCATCCAACACATCAACACCATCCAAATCATCATACTTGTCTTTGGACTTACTCCCTTGCCTCTCCACCTCCTTAACCATTCTCTTGCCACTCAAAACAACACAATCATCCTCATCATCATCCTCTATCTCTTCAACTTTAGACACAAGTGATTGTTCTAGGGGCACTAACCTCTGAGGTTGAGGCTTCAAACCCTTCACTATGTTTCTTTGTCACATGTACCCTTCCTATAGTATCATCACCCTTGGAGTCAATATGCAAATAATTAACATCCTCTTCTTCAACTTCAGACGCTAAATGCCGTCCCTTAGACATTAATTTATCACCCACCTTTTTGGGTTCATTTCTATTTACACTTTCACCATCATTCTTCACACCCTGTACCCTATTACCTTCAGAAACATTCCACAAATCACCTTTCTCCTCCTGCTCCTCTACAACATTCTCAACCCTACCCCCAACCCTCTTAACCACATCCAACGAGGAATCCGACGCGTCAGACATACACGAAAATGAAGACCCCGCACTCGCATATTCAGGCAAATTAACTTTCTCATCTTCACTCATTTCTTTCTTTTTCATCAATTCCACACATTCCTCGCCCAACCCAATCCTCTTCGGAGCCCGGTTTTTCTCAATGGACAAAAAATCAAACTTAGCACTCAAGTCATTGAGAATATCCCTAATCTCATTCCCATCCCCATTCCCACCACCAACCTCAACAACATTCTTGGGTGGTGGCGAATTAAAATCAGCAATATCAACAAAAGCTGAATCATCAAGCACCGCTCTATTATCAGCACTATCATTATCTCGAGCTGAAACTTTACATAAACGCCGCCTACCATCAATCTTAACCTTTGTTGGCTTCTCTTTCTCTACAAACCCATTCAAAAAAATAAAAACTTCCACTCATACATTCATACAGAAATTTATACATACAAATGGCGTGCAAAATAGAGAACAAGAAAGAGTACCGAGAGGAGAATCAGAACCAGTGATTCCTGAGAATCGGGGAATATTATCGTCGTCATTGACCATCGATGGTTTCGCTTCTCCTCCTTCTATACAATACACTAAATAACAATCACTCCAAAATATTCAAAAAATTACAAAATTAAAAAGTTAGAGAGAGAAAGAGAGGAGCACCGAGAGGAGAAGAATCGAAATCGGTGATCCCTGAGAATCCGGGAATACCATCATCATCTGCGATATACAATATTCAACAATCAGTCCAAAAATTTAAAAAAAAAAAAAAAAAGAATTGTTAGAGAGAGATAAGGAAATGAAGGAGTACCGGAAGAGAGCTTGGAGGAGGGTTTAGGAGGAGCGGAAAGGTCTTGGAGAAGACGGTAATGGCGATCGTTGAGACTCAGGGGTTTCTTTCTGGTCGCCATTTTGTGTTTTTGAATCAGAGAAGGAAAAGCTTTTTTTCTCTCTTTTAAAAATTGAGGAATGTGAGAGTTAAATATAAAAGAGAGAAGGAGTTGTGGGCTTTTCAGGGTCATTTGGGCTTCATGTTTTTCCCGCTCTGTTGAGGATTTGAATTTTGGATCCTCGGTGGAATTATCTTATTCCAATACAGAAAGTAATCTCATAATATTTTCATTCCATAATCATAACAAGGTTTTATTTTTTAAAAGACAAATAAACTTCTTCTTTTTTTAATAAAATAGATAGAGCTTTATTTAATATTGTAAATCATTATGTACAAGAAGTTGGAGGCTGACAGATCAATCTTATTGTAAAAGTATTGTGAAAATCAAGGCTCCGTTTGTTTCACCGTAAAATGTTATTTGTAAAACATTTTACGAGTTTTCCGATATTTGGTAACACTGTAAAATGTGATTAACGGAAAACTATATTTTGGTCAAAGGAAAACTATTAAAAAAATAACTTATTTTACTGTTAATTGTTTTATGGGTCTGTTAAAGTTGCCTATCAATCACCTCCAGACCCTGTAAAATAGTTTTGTGCACTGGATACGACCTTTTAGGACTCCTAAATCACAAATCAACATTCTAAATAGAGGGGTCTTAGCTCAAATCACCATGTGCAGGAGAGACTAAACACAGGTTTCTAGTTGTGGTGCAAGTCTAGGATGCTTTAGTTACACTGTTAACAACATCACCTATCTGAGCCTCTTCTGCATTAGACCTGACAAAATTTGACCCAGACCCATTTTTGACCTGAACTCGAAAGAAAAATATGGGTATGGATAAGGGTTTTTCGACCCAGGAACAAAGATGGTATCAACTCATACCCGACCCGCAAAATGACGAGTCGGGTCGAGTCAACATGTAGGTCACACCGGTCGACTCGTTTATCAAAGGATTTTTTTTTTTTTTTAATTTTCCCTCGTGTTTTTGCTCTCTCTCTCTCTCTCTCTCTCTCTCTCTCTTTCTTTTTGGCTTTCTGAGTCTATATTATTATGTTGGAAATTAAAGTATTATGAGTGTTTGTTTTTTGAATGACTTGGAATTTGACTATTATAAAAGTTCACATAATGCCAATTAAAAAAACAATTCTTAAATTAAATTTGTATTTAAAATAGCTAGACTTAACCAAAAGCAACACATAAAATTGGATATTCTCTCTTGGTAGAAAGAGAATTGCAATCTATTTTCTTAGTTTTATTTAATGGCACACGCTCTTTTGAGTATTACTATAACTGCGTTTATTTCTGAATCAACTTTTTTGCATTGGAAGTAAAACTCTTAGTATCAATCTTGTCTTTGGCCAAAAAGTGTAGAAATCTGCACAGAGAGCACATGAAAAATGGTCCATATTTGTTTTATTGTTTAGTTAGTACTCATTCATTTGAGTAATTTAAATTCTAGTGGTCATTATGCTATTCATTGATGAAGCAGAATGCAATCAGGGATAGTGAAACTCAAACCTTCCAGAATGCTTCAAAAATCCGTGGGGATTGTAGAGAAATGCTATGCCGAGCCTCTCAGGGTAGTGGTTCAGCAAAATATTGATAGTATCTCTGGCAGATTTTTAGTATTGTATTATTTTTATTGTGATTGAATCATTGAAGGTGAAAATGGAGGGTAATGTGAAATGGGATTTGGGATTTGGTTAACCTTTCATGGAGCATCTGGGACTGTGATATATATGATAATATCACCTATATCAATGAGTTATGTTTGTAAATGATTAATTAGAAAGCTATATCAATTAGAAAGCTATATCACCTATATCTTTACAAAGTTATGTTTGTAAAGATATGTCATTTCTCCAATCCAGTGGGGGGTATGGTCCCTGATAAATGATTATCACCTATATCAATGAGTTATGTTTGTAAGTCCCCCCGTGCCCCACATCCCTCTTTTGTTTGTGTGTGCTGCATGTTGAACAGAGACAATTGTATATATGTATTTTTTTCTTTTTAAATATAAATTACTGTTTTTTTGCATTCAATTTCTTTGAAGTACATAATGTCAAAAAGTTCTATGTGCTTTTATGAACTTTAGAATACCTTTATATGATCCTTTTGTCCTTCATTTGCAGAACTTTCTTGTGGACATTAAAGGACCTGCATTGGCATTTTTGCCCGTGCTTGCATTTGAAGGAGGAACTAGGAGAAACATACCAAAGTTTGAGGTGTGTACAAGTTAAAATGTCATGTATGTTAGTTACTTTTTTATTTTTGGGGATAAGTCATGCTCAAATGTTAATTGATTCTGATATTTTAAGGGGACTACTTGGAACATCAAATTAGTTTAGCTTATACTTTTAATAGTATTCTCACAAAACATACCTTGCACAAACTATATTCTCACAAAACATACCTTGCACAGACTATAGATTTCAGAATCATTGATATGGCTGATTCTATTCACTCTTCAACAGAAAAACCACAACTCTCTCTCACTCTCTCTCACCCTCTCTCTCTCTCTTAGACTCTTACACTACTCTGGTCTAAGCTATAGGGGACACAAGCAAGAGCAAGGTCCTATCACAAACGCATGGACAAAAAAATGTTTGATAAAAGAGAACCACATCACATGGAACTCCTTAAAAGCATAAGGTTTCAAGTTTCCAAAAGCAGAATAAAACCAAAGAAAAAGAAAACAAAAACTTTATTAGAAGACAAATAATGCATCATATCCATATTATTCAAATTTGATTGACCAAAGCCCATAACCAACCCTGAATGCATTTACAACAGTAAAGACTTATGACCCAACTAACAAGCCCATTGTGGTAAGAAAAAATCATAGAGTGCTGCATGAGTGCATGATGTACTCCATAGGATAACTTAGATGGATAATAGTATTCTCACTTTTAATAGTTTAGCTTATACTTTTAATTGCCTCAAATTCTGATGTTTTAATTTCCATGTTGTTCTTCCATGTTCAATCGAGAGTATGAAAGAGAGGCATATATGAATAATATCCTTTATAGAGGTGATCAGCATTGTGTCTCTCAAATAGGGATGAGACCCATTGCTTTTTATGAGTTATGTAAAATTCTAGCTCATAATAATTTACTTCAAGAGACCATTCACATGTCCATTAGGGAACAAGTATTGATTTTTACACACACTATTGGGCATAATGTGAGGTTTCGAGTTGTTGGTGGGAGGTTTTATAGATTGATTGAGACAGAGCACCGATACTTTAAGCATGTACTTAGAGCAGTTTTGAAATTACACAAACATGTGATCAAACTACCTGATAGTGATACCCCCTTGGAGATTAGGAATAATGGCAGGTTTTACCCCTATTTTAAGGTAAGTTTAAGGTTTTCATTTTTCCCTTTTTATACTTAAAAAAAAAAAGAGTATAACTTATAGTGGTCATCATTAAGATTGTGTGGGAGCAATTGTATTTGTTTATATGCTTGATTGTATTCGTTTGTTGTTGCAAACTAGCAATGGGAGTGAAAAAGGACACTCAGAAGGAGAAGGATGTCAAAAATTTTAGGTGGTGACAACCTATGGAAAACTTGTTACTTGAGATACTTGCTGATGAGGCTCTTCAAGGAAATAAGCCATCCAACATATTTAAACCTTCATCGTATAGAAAAGTAGTCGAAACAATCAATTAGAAATTTGGGGTTGATTGTAGTCAAAAGAAAGTGGAGAATCGTTTTAGGACACTCAAAGGCAATTGGAATACTATCACAGAACTCCGCCAGAAAAGTGGTTTTGGATGGAACGATGATTTGAAAATGATCACTTGTGATAGGAATGTGTACAACGAAGCAGTTACGGTAAGAAATCTATTTTTATCATTATAGATGTTTACAAATAATTGCATTATTAAATATGATCTTATATTTTTTTTTGGTCATCTTCTACTTTCCCTTCTTAATACAGGCACGTCCCAGCCATGCAAATTTTCTAAACAAGAAAATTGAGATGTATGAAAAGTTGGCTTTGGTTGTGGGTAAAGACATGGCCACAGGATCTTTTTCCAAGGGAGTTACTGATGTAGACAGGTGTGCCTCAAATACAATTGATTTTGACAATGATCTTGACAAGGTATCCTTAAAGAAGCAAACTAATTCCTCAACTCAAACAAGATCCCACAGAAAAAGGAGTCATGCTAGTATGCTTGATGACACTATTTTCAAAGATTTGTCATCACAGATGGGAAAGATTGCTAGTGCAATCCAAGAGGCTTCCTTACATCGCGCAAATTTTTTTAGTAACCTTTATGAAGAAGTCATGAAAATTGAAGGGTTTGAGGAATCCATACTTGCATTTGCATTTGATCATTTGAATGAGAATGAAGTATTAGCTAGGTCATTTATGTTGAAAAGTGACAGGCTTCGCAAGCAATGGTTGGACAACTTCTACCGAAATGGTTGAAGTTGTTTAGAAAATTGAATCTAAAGAAATTTTTAACTATGTAAGTGCTTTTTGGACAATGTATTTTGAATGTATGAAAAACACTCTTAACTTTTTGGATAATGTTAGTGCCAATTTATGATTGTCTATTTTAAGTATATTTGGAATTTTGAGAAGTATGGTTATTTTGAATTATGAAAAATATGGTTAATTTTTTAATTTTTTGAATTATGAGAAGTATGATTGATTTTTTGAATTATGAGAAGCATGATTGATTTTTTGAATTATGGAAGCATGAAATTATAATGTTTGTGGATTATGAAAATAACGTATATACCAAACACCATAAAACATTTTCTAAAAAATGTGTTTTGGAAAATGATTTTTTTGTGTGTACCAAACACATGAAAACGTTTTCCAATTATTTTCAAGGTCGCTATCAAATATAGGAAAATGAGACAGTTTTCCAAAAAATATTATTTGAAAAATAAGTTGTTTGATTTTCCAAATAACGTTTTACAGCGAAACAAACAGAACCCAAGTTTCAATGTTTTCTCCTGTTGTTACATTGTGTGAGACCAAGTTTGACCATAGTTTAATCCAAACAAAAATAAAATAAAGTTTTAACAATAGAAAATTATGTAAATAATTTTAATGCATTTTGGATCGTACGTGAAGATGTATAAACTTAAAAGAGAATTAAATTTTAGCCAAATAATCAAGGAATTCCTTGTTTCAAAGTACAATCCAATCTGATGCAATTCTTTCAATTAGGATACCACTGAAAAGGTCAACGGCATTTCACTCCCATGCAAATTGTTGCTTGCATTAGCATAGCTTGTCGATGAGCTACTTTGCTTTCCAACCTTCTCTTCCATGCCACCATGTTCATTTTGGTTGTCCACAACCACAACCCTTCCAAATTGAACGTGTCCTACTTGCCTTCCTGGACAGTCGAATGGCCACATTTGGACCTCCAGGCTCCAGCTGCTTCCCCACTATGGGTGGTAAGAAATCCACACGCGCATGAAATGGCTTGATATATGAGGGTGAGGAACCAAAAGAACCAGAAAATACCAGTGTTGTATAATCCGTTCCGTTCCGGCCGGAACGGACGGAAAATCTCGTACCGGTATGCAAACCGGTACGAGTCACCCCCCTGTTCCACCTCGGCTCATATTCCGGCCTGTTTCGCCCGTTTCGGCCCATTTCGGCCTGTTCCGACCTGTTCCGGCAGGTATGAGTAATCCGGCCGGAATACTTTTTGGGTTTTAATTTTTGGGTTTTCGATTATACCTAACCTGATCTCTTCTTTGCAGTTCTGAACCAGTCCGCCTCTCTCGGTCTCTCCTCTGTTTTGATCTCCTCCAGGAGTCCTTTCTCTTTGATCTCCGCCAGTCCAGCTTTCAACCATTTGATCTCCGCCAGTCCAGTTCTGAACCAAGCCTTCAACCATTTGTAGCTAAAAAGAAGAAACCCATCAGTCCAGCTTTGTAGCGCCGCCTCCAGCAGTCCAGCTGCTTTGATTTGTTCAGAACTTCAGATTTGGGTTTTTTTTTTTATTTTGTTCAGAACTCCAGCTGCTTTGATTTGGGTTTTTTTTGCTGCTGCCCACTGTTTCTGAGGTATGGGTATTTGATTTGGGTTTTTTTTTTTTTTTTTTTTTTTTGCTGCTTTGCTGCCCACAGATTATGAGTTATGGATATTTATAAATTTGGTTTCTTATTTTTTTGGTTTGTTTGTTAATTTACTGTGATTGTGATTGAATTTGTGAAATTGTGATTGTGATTGAATTTTATTTCATAAACTTTAGGTATTAATATGGCTGAAAATAGTTTTGGGTCTTCTACTGCCTCTGCTCCTGCAAGATCAGATGATCCTGCATGGGCTCATGCCCGTGTAGTGCCAGAGGCTAGGAATAACACAATTTGTTTGTATTGCAATAAGTTGATTAAAGGGGGTGGTATTACTAGACTTAAGTATCATCTTGCTGGGATTAGGGGTCAAGTTGAATCGTGTAAAAGTGCACCTGATGATGTTAAATGGCAAATGAAACAACTGGTTGAAGATTTAAATAAATCTAAACAAACAAAAAGGAAAATTAATGCAGAAATTGCGAGGCCATATGGTGATCCAATTGATATTGATGAGGAAGAGGAGGAGGAGGGTGGGGATGTTGTTGCAAGGAGTGTTTCTCAATCAGTAGGTAAACGTGATAAGGGAAAAGGTGTTCAGTCTACAAGTGGAAAGAAAGGTTCAGGGATTCAAAACTATTTTGCTCCAAGAACAACTCCTGGGGCTCAACCCTCTATAAAAAGTGCTTTGGCTTCAAAAGCAATGGTTGATAAGGCAAAAATGGCTTGGTCGAAATGGTGGTTTGATTCTAATATATCATTTAATGCAGCTAATTCTGTGTATTATCAACCTGCTATAGATGCCATAGCTAGCATTGGCCCAGGTTTTAAGGGACCTACTTATCAAGAATTGAGAGGACCTTTATTGAGAAACAATGTGCGTGAAGTAAATGACTTTATGGTAGATATTAAAAATGATTGGAAAGAATATGGTTGTTCAGTGATGTCTGATGGGTGGACAAATCAAAAGCAACAACCAATAATGAATTTTTTGGTGTATTGTCCAAGAGGTACTATGTTTTTGAAATCTCTTGATACTTCAGGTCTTAGAAAGGATGCTGAAACATTGTTTGGTATATTTGATACTGTTGTCCAAGAAATTGGTGTGGAATATATTGTGCAATTTATTACTGACAATGATTCCAGCTACAAAGCTGCTGGAAAAAAGTTGATGATGAAGTATCCTGCTTTATTTTGGTCTCCTTGTGCAGCTCATTGCTTAGACTTGATGTTGGAGAATATTGCTGATAGGAGATATTTCCCCATTATTGATGATACTGTTAGAAAGGCAAAACATGTAACAAAATATATTTACAACCATGGATGGGTTTTGGACTTGATGAGGAGAGAGTATACAAATGGTAGGGAGTTATGTCGACCTGCAATTACAAGATTTGCTACCAACTTTTTAAGTCTTCAGTGCTTTATAAAATTCAAAAAAGAGCTTAGACAAATGTTTACTTCTGATGAATGGGTTGAATCTGCTTATGCTAAGAGTGTTGTGGGGAAGGAAGTATCTAAAATTGTTTTGGAAGATCATGAATTTTGGAGTCAGTGTCATCACATAGTGAAAGTTACTGAGCCTTTAGTCAGAGTACTTCGTCTTGTAGATGGGGATGAGAAACCTGCTATGGGATACTTGTATGAAGCAATGGACAGAGCAAAGGAGGAAATAAAAGTGAGGATGAAGCACAAAGTTTCTTTGTATGGGCCATATGTTCAAGTTATTAATGCTAGATGGGATAAACAGCTTTATAGTCACTTACATGCAGCAGGTTGTTTTCTAAACCCAGCAATTTATTTTAGGCCTACATTTACCAAGAAAAATGAAGTTCACAGAGGGTTAATATCCACTATTATGAGATTGGTTCGTGATCCTGAAATTCAAGACAAGATTAGTTCACAACTTGATGAATACAAAAAGTCAATTGGTGACTTTGGTATGTCACTAGCAATCCGTCAACGTGAGAAGCTAAATCCAGGTATAATATTAAAAGGTTTTATCTAACCTTTGTCTATTTATCCTTTATATTTGTTATTTAATTTATCTATGGGTAATACTTGTTTGATTTTGTTATTGTAGTTTCATGGTGGGAGCAATTTGGGCTTGGAACTCCAGAGTTACGTACATTTGCTATCCGTGTACTAAGTCAATGTTGTAGTGCAACTGGTTGTGAGAGAAATTGGAGCATATTTGAGGATGTTCACTCAAAAAGGAGAAATAGATTAGAGCATAAGCGAACAAATGATGTTGGTTTTTGTTCGTTATAATTTGAAGCTTCGAGAAAGGTAAAATTATTATTATTACTCTTATGCAAATGCAAATATACTTGTCAATAATCATGAAAATGTTGCTAATGTATGATATTCACATTTCACATTGGTAGAAACATTAGAAGAACCAAAAATACATTTGATCCTATAAGCTTGGATAACATTGATTTGATGGCGGAGTGGGTGGCTGAAGAACCTGGGCTTCTTGATGAAGATGACTTGAATTTGGATAATCTTGATGCACCAATAGCTCCTATGAATGTGGAAGATGATGATGAAGTTATTGTTCTGAATGAAGACATTACAGAGGATGATCGGGTGGTTAAGGAAAATCATAGAAGGGTTCTTGGTAGAAGTTTTGACACTCCTTGTGATACCCCAGCTGATAGCGTTAATCCTTTTGCTGTTGATGCTGATGATGCTTTTGCTGTTGATGCTGTTGATGCTGATGATGCTGTTGATGATAATGATGTTTTTGATTTTGGGGAATTTGATAAGTAGTAATGTTAAGACTTAATGACATTAAGACTTCTTGTTATGTTATATTATGTTATGTGATTTTAATTAGACTTCTTGTTATGTTATATTATGTTATGTAATGTGATTTTAATTAGACTTCTTGAAAAAATATTAGTTAAAACTTTGTATTATTTGATATTATTTGTCTTACCAATGTGATATTAAGACTTAAGAATTTGTGTTATTTGATGTTATTTATCTATAGTTGCTAATTTTATATATATATATATATAATATATTTGCGGTAAACCCGAAATGGAACGCCGAAACGGACCGGTACCGAAATATTCCGTTCCAATGGCCAAACCGAAACGGGTGCCGAAACGGAATATACAACATTGGAAAATACCCAAAATACCCAACCTTCTCTACCCGATCCCCTGCCTTCAGTTTACACCTCTCTCTCTCTCTCTCTCTCACGGTCTGCTCCTGCCTTCTCGCAAAGACGCCTTCTCTCCCTCTCACGATCCCTGCCTCGGTCTGCCACGGAAACACCTCTCTCTCTCACGGTAAACACACTTCTCTCTCAGCCGGTCTTCTTCCTCAAATCCCTAGCCTCAGTTCTATCTCAGCCGGTCTTCCTTCTCAAATCCCTCTCTATCTCACCATAATCAAAATACCCAATATCAATTGCCTCAGGTCTTCTTCCTCAAATCCCTAGCAGCCGATCTTCCTTCTCAAATCCCTCTCTATCTCACCATAATCAAAATACCCAATATCAATTGCCTCAGTTCTCTCTTAACCACTCTTGAATTGATCTTATTATTTCTTAAACTGATTTTAAAATATTTTTATTAATTTTCCGTCACTCATCATTGTTAACAATATATATTAACAGGGCCGAAAATAGCACAGGGGGTCTTTTCGTATTTTGGCCGAAAACTAACTCCCTTATCCTCTTTACTTGTCTTTCTCTCTCTCTCTCTCTCTCTAAGTTTCTAGGGTTTGTGAATTTCAGATTCGGAATTCCTGAAATCGTAAAGCTTTGGTTTTTGGATATCAACAGGCCCGAACATGGCGACCGCTTCAGGTAATTGTTATTTGAATATAGATACTCCATTATTGTTTTAGCAGTTGTTGTAGTTCAAGATGTTTAAGGTGGATGTAATTTATGAGAAATTGGATTTGGTAATTTGTCAAATTTGCGGTAAACTTGGTCCAATTCTTGGTTTTGTGTTGTTGAAAAATATGTATTTTCTTATATGGTGGGTGTTGCAGTTGCATTTAAATCTAGGGAGGACCATCGGAAGCAAATTGAATTGGAAGAAGCACGTAAAGCTGGGCTTGCACCAGCTGAGCTTGACGAGGATGGAAAAGAGATCAATCCTCATATTCCGCAGTATATGTCATCTGCACCGTGGTATCTCAATGCTGAGAGACCTGTAAGTAGACTTATCAGTTAGACTCGTGTGCATAACTTCTTCTTCATGATTTACCATTTAGACAGGAATGCATAACTTGAAATTTTTATTTTATTTTATTCTTATTTTTAACTTTCAGAGTTTAAAACATCAAAGGAAGTGGAAATCAGATCCAAATTACACAAAATCGTGGTATGACAGAGGTGCAAAAATTTACCAGGCTGACAAATACAGGAAGGGTGCATGTGAAAAGTAAGTGTCTCTCTCCACCCACCAACACACACACACACTGATGCAGGGAATAATGTTGAGCAAGTGTTTAGGTTAGGGCTTGATGAGAAATTATGGAGTTGCATAGAGAAATTTCATAGGTGGATAATACCTCTACAAAGAACAATGTAGATTCTCAAGAATAGCTCTAAAGGATTACTTTCATTCAACCTAAGAAATCTAACAAATCTGAGTTACAACTTACAATCCTTAAGCTACAGTATTTATACAATCTGATTTACTGGTTCAAGCACTAACAGATGCTCATTGGCTAATGCACTCCTAAATGCCAGCTAACAACTAACGAATCCACCAAAAACTTTCTGACTGACTCGAATGCCATGATTGGCTACAGGCCTAACCAACTACTAACAAACTAGTGCTAACTGTTAGTGTTAACTGTCTGCTGCATACTGAAAGTGAAAGGACAACTGAGATGCTCCTGCATCACCGGGTACGTGATAATCAGCATTTTTCCTAAACTCAAGTAGGCTAGCAATCAACAGCTAAATAAAGGAAAAAAAGAAAACAATAGAAAAAATGGTTATCCTAGCTTTGCATCCTGCTGAGGGCCATTGGTGATAATGCCACAATTGGCTAGTTGGCTCTAGTACGGTCCCCTTTTTACCTACCAAAAAGAAAGCCCATGTTTTTATTTATTTTCTTTATTGCCTGTGTGGGATAATAATTTTTTAATTGCTTCTTAACAGCTGTGGAGCTATGACACATGATGTAAAGTCATGTATGGACAGACCCCGGAAAGTAGGAGCAAAGTGGACGAGCAAACACATTGCACCTGATGAAAAAATAGAGACCTTTGAGCTTGACTATGATGGAAAACGGGACCGATGGAATGGGTATGATGCATCCACCTATTCCCGTGTCATTGAGAGATACGAAGCAAGAGATGAAGCTCGAAGGAAATTCCTGAAAGACCAGCAGCTTAAGAAACT